>JANHFR010004866.1:17927-28466 GCA_032468015.1 Mimophis mahfalensis | reverse complement strand
ACGGAGTAGAGGTGTTACATGGGAGTATCGGGACGCTCCCATCACAACTCGCGCGGCCGCATTCTGCACCAGTTGAAACCTCCGCATGGTCCCCAAGGGCAGCCCCATGTACAGTGTGTTGCAGTAGTCGAGCCGGGAGGTTACCAGCTCATGAGTGACTGTGCATAGGGCATCCAGGTCCAAATAGGGGTGCAACTGTCACAGCAGGCAAACCTGTGCGAAAGCTCCCCTGACCACGGCCCCACATGATCTTTATGGCACTAACTTGGATCTTTAGGAGATAATTCATACATCTCTTGTTCTAAAACAAATTCTTCTGTCTTTATGTGTCTTGATCTAAGGACCTAACTAGATAAGATATTTTATCAATTATTTCTTGCGAAGAATACATCTTGTTTGGTTGAGTCAGGGGTCTGTAAACTGTGGCTCTGGAGCCACATGCGGCTCTTTCAGCCCTCCACTGTGGCTCCCTGTCGGCTGATCCCACCACTGACTGGCCCCTGCCCTTCCCTGCCCTCCCCTCCCTGTCACTCCTTCCCTGGCCAGAGAAAGTTAGGGTGATTGTGTGGGATGGAGACTCACTCCATATTCCAGAGCAGGAGGCAACTGGGTGGGAATAAGTGAGTTGGCTAGGCCCACCCAGTCATACCGGTTGTTAAATTATTGGCTCCTGGTGTTTTCTTTTCTGTGGGAAATGGGTCCAAATGGCTCTTTGTTTAAGTTCGCAGACCCCTGCTTTAGGAAAAGAGATGGTCAAGTAGCAAGAACAAGGAGGAAAGATCCTAGAGTCAGACCAATAGTCCCTTTTGGAAATAGTAGCAATTTATCTAATGTGGTGTCAGAGCATGTATCCTGGCAGGAAACATTTTCACAAGTTCAGCATATGTTTGCAAGATCTATTGTGAGAAGTCCTGACCATCAACACTATAAATTACATACATGACTGTATCCATGTCATAATAATCTACATGATGATTAGGACTCTTCATGACTAACAATAAGAGCTGGATCACTTCAGATCTGGTGGTGGATTAGCTTTTTGCCCTGAATTACAGCTCCCACAATTCTCATCCAGATTGAGGAAGCCAAATCTGATATCTATGTATTACTCAGTTAATATGAAGCATGATTTAATGATGGCCCACAGGATATGGACCAACCCTTGGTATTTATTCTTTAGCAGATTACAAGGTAGGCTTTCGTCAATTGACTATTGCTAAGCACATTGATTTGTGCTTAAACAGATTGCAAGCTGCCCTGAGCCTCCGGAGAAGGGCGGCATATAAATGGGATTAAAAAGGAAAAAAAAATCTGACTTTCTGTGCCAGTTGTTGCTGCCGCTATCAGCTCACTTTTTCATACAATCTCAGTCAAGCAATTGCTCCAAATGAATATGATGGAACTCTTAGATTTGTTTTTCCTGGATTGATGCCAGAACCTGGGCACTTTGGAGATATTTTTAATGCCATTCATTTGATCTGAAGTGAACTCTGGCAACTCAGCTCAGTCCATCTCTGTGTCATTTGGATTTTAATTGACTAAAAGCTATTCTCATTCAGATTTTTAAATGTGTGGGTTTGAAAAGGAAGCTCCTTTGTTCTTGGAAATACTTATTTTTAAATGAAATTGCTATATCCTATCCTATCCTATCCTATCCTATCCTATACTATACTATACTATACTATACTATACTATACTATACTATACTATCTTGTAAATGAATAATCATTCATTCTGACTGCTATAATTTGTTTTTAATCATTCCATTCTTACCCTATAGGACTCTCAGAAGGGTGCGTAGAATAGTCTGAGTGCATATGAAGCCAAACTGCTTTTAAAAGTAAAAGTATTCTGATTAAATGTACGTGAATCAGCTCAGGTTTGATTTAGATTCAGGATCAGAAGTCAAAGGTGTCAAGATTCAATCTGAATTTAACTTTCAACATTCAAAAGCTTTAAAGAGTTGATTCAAACCAATTCCAGATATGATTTGATAAAAGAGTTTACCATAAATGAGAACAGAGAACAGAGAAAGACAGAAAATTATATAGATGCCCCCTTTCTCCTGAAAATGGGAAGAAAATAGCAGAATAGTTGACCCTTTATGAGTCATTAACTCTGCAACCTTTTAATCAGATAGCTTTACCATAATAATTTTTAATGAATATCCTTTTAAAGCAGAGAGGGTGGGCATGAGGGAAAGGTAACAAGTATCTTCTACATTTTTCAGCAAAGAGCCTTATAGCAACGTTGTGTTGAAGCAATGCACGAAAAGTCCTATTTTGATCTAATTAGAGATTAAAACACCCACCAGATGACACACACCCCTTTTTTCCTCCTTAAACTGGAAGACTTATTGGCAGGGCACATTGGCAAGATTAGCTTCTTCTGGGAGTAACATGTTACATACTTCTTGTGCAACATTTTTTGAAAAACCAATATTTGAGAATTGTGTGTTCTTAGTGTTGCCCAGACAGTAGACTGGGATATAAACAAATATTTGGAATTATAAACCACAATCTAATATAAAGGCACACTATCTCAGAAACATTCAAAAATGAAGTTTCAGACAAACATTGTAAAATAGAGATAGATAACTCATGGAAAGAAATCAGCTTTATTTATTTTCAAGATGCGGAAAATGAAAGGGGGTGAAAGGAACTATAAATAGGGATGGAAAGGCCTGAAGAACAATAAACTGACTTGATAAAGAGACTATGCTATAAGCAAGACAAAGATAAGCAGGTTGTACAAAAGAATATTAAATTAGGAAAACTAAAGGATCACAGAAGAGAGTGCAAACTAATGTCGCTTTAAATATCTCATTCTCATTCCTAGCAAAACTACTACAAAATTAGCAAATAGACACAAACAGTGGAGGATCCTCCTGCAAACTCTCTGATGGGCAGGCAGCCTTTGCAAAGAAGATAAAACTAATGCCAGTACCAGATCACCCATTCAGAGGTGTCTGCAAGTTCTGAAGCTTTCATTAAAATGATAAAAGCCACCGATGCAAGTTCCACATTTTTTGAATGTGACATCACGGTATGCACAAAAGGGAGACAGTGTGCATTGTGATGTCATTTGCCCCTCTTTCACAGAACCTTTAAACTTGCTCTTTGTGCAATTAAGAACCACTGCAACATTGAAGGTTCTTCAAAGCTAGAAGCTCTGCTGCAGATCTGAGAAGTACCTTAGAAGCTCTCCAAAGTCATTCAGAGCCACCTGCTTCATTTTGATGCTTTTAATGACTGCAGAGATTTGATCCAAAGCAAGGAATTGATCAGTTCCCCTTTGAATCGGTTCCTTTCTTTTAAGACTTCACCGTGGTATAGAAATATGCCTCACATTTCTTTGAAAATGTGTAACCCACCTTTCGGTTAAATAATTCTCGACATCCTTAAAATCATTTCTTTTTCTTTTATAGACGCACACTACTTAATTCCCTGCCAGACACATGGGGCTGGAACTTGCTTCCTTTTCACCTCTAAGATGACAGAGAAAATCTTTATGTCTGGTCCTTTATAGACTTTCCAGGAGGAGTTAGCCATCATTATAATTAGCATCTTTCTAAGAAGTGAGAAAATTTGGAACCTAAAGATCAACTACTGAGACTACTTTTGGCAGACTTAGCAAGAGAAGTCACAGCTTTTTTTTTTCCCATAAGAGAGTAGCAACTGCACAAAACAGGATAAAGCAGCAGTAAAAGTGCTGTGAGATAGACCCACAAAGTATCCTTTTCTTCTTTCCATTTTGACTGGAAGGAGGGAAGGTTAAATTAATAGTCTGTTTGCTTAAATTAGAAATGGAGTTTGGCTGAAAATTAAAAATGTAACTAGGAAAGTAAAAATGAGAAATTAAAAGTAAAAATGTGCAATAAATAAACTATATTATTGTGGAAATATATGCTAGAGGTGGACCTATCCAATATTAGAAAATGTAAGCATTATCTAATATAGTGGAAATATTAAATAAATTGGCATTAAACTTTGTTGTCTGTATGAACTATACAGACAACAAAGTTTAACTATAGTTATGTGATAAATTAGTTTTATCTATAGACTATAGTTATGTGATAAATAACTGTAGATAAACTATAGTTATAGTTTATCTACAGACTATAGTTATGTGATAAATTAGTTTTATTTCATTCATTGCAATGTTCATTTAACTTTCATTTATGTTTGGATGAATCAACATCAGATAAGGCAAGGATAAAGGGTTTTTCTTACATTGTAATAGACATTGTAAATATAGCAATGAGAGTTAAAGTTGTATTTTGCAATGTGTTCTATCCAAAATGTGAAATGTTCTGACTTAGATGGAAACAAATGATGAGAAATCTTGCGAACGATTACGTGGCTTGACCCTAATGTAATTTTTTGGGATTCTTGACCTCACGTACTACCTATTAGTAGCCATTATGAGAAAAGACAATCATGAAAGACAACGGAATGAGGATTTTCCCCTCCTTCTTCATCCTGGCTCAGCCATCTTCTTGGAACAAGCTCCTGTGCATTTCTTCAACCTTCTGCTTTTAGATTCTAGCAGTCACTCAGTCTCCTGGTTCCTGTTTCTGACCTTTTTTTTCCTATTTATATCTACTTCATGTCTTACTTCCTCCATACATTTACCTTTGCTGTTTCTATCCATAAATTTTAAATTTGACTTTTTTTCTTTCTTCCCTGTTCTTTCCCTCCTTCCTCCTTCCTCTTCCCTTGCCTTCATCATACTTTCTTTCAGTTTCTTTTCTGTTCCTCTCTTTAAAAACAAAAACCGAGCAGGTCTCAGTCGTGGCAGGTAGAAAAGGGAGGTTTCATCAAATCTAATACATTTAGATTTGATGAAAAGAGCCTCAACTCTTTATCTTCGGGAGCATATTTATAACATCCATGAAGTATACATTCCCCAAAGTAATCTGTACAACTAGATTCAGTGAGTTATTACAGACCAGAAAGCAGAACTACTGAGCACAATTTGGGGCTGGTACAGAAGAAATGGTATTGCTGTTGTAAATTAGGAACCAAAAATTATCATCAAATTTTATACCAAAGTATCCAGAAATCCATAACAAGAACTGTTATCTTTTATTATAGAAGATTATTGGAGTCCTATCCATTATTAGAGTCTATCCACATAGTTCTTTTTTTTTCTTTTTTTTTTTTCAGAAACAGTGAAGGGAAATTCTTTTTTGGAATGTGAATTTGCTTAAGTATTTGCCTGCCTCCATTCATCACAAGCAAGCCAACTGTTAAACTATAGCAACAAGAACTAAACTTCAGTTTTGTACAGAGAAACAGCAGATCCTATGGAAAGAGATGATAGGTACAATGGAAAGTCTCTGTCAGGTGAAGCATCTCATTGGCTGTTGGTTATTTATACCAAATGTAAAATATAATTTGACTTTAATGTAATGTTATTGAATATCAATATCCATCAGGTGAGAAGAAAAAATCCCCACACCAGTTTTTTTTTTCAAAAGCAGCTCCAATTCTAGAGAATTATTCATGGATTTCATAGTAACCATATTTAAGTGGATCTTTGAAACCTTCCTTCACTCAGCAGTTTATTTTAAAAGAGCTGGATTTAAGATTGGAAAAAAATAAGATATTGAAAGAGAAGGTCACACCACCAGCCCTCCCTATTTTCAGCTCATGTGCTTAACACTTCCAGCCTTAATACATGTTTAGTCCAACATGTGCTTGTCCGCTTCTCTCATTGATCATACCCAGAAGTCTTTAGATCCAGAGATTCAAGTCAGACAGAAGGGTTCATATCATGATATGTATAACTGACATATTAAAACATGTGGCAGATTTATTAGATGGCCGAAATAGAGATATTGTCATTTGCTGGGATTGATGGCAGCAAACTGTTGGGAATTATTCCTAGAGACAAGCTTACAAATTGTTGTGATATCTGGTGAGCAGTGAGAGAGACTGAGATATCCCATTGCTTGAGGCTTTGGTAAAAAAGAAACTTCTTATTCTACTTGGACAAAGTGTATCTTGGGAACTTCACAAAGTGACTCTTTGGAAAGGTATTAATGGTAACTCATTTTCTGATGCAAGCTAGACTACCTGGTACCTTTTTTTCTGTAAGCCAGAAAGCACTATGTTGCACACAAATTATCCACATCTTCAAAATAATAATTTACAGTTTTATTTTATTCAGTGTTAGCAAAGAGAAAATGTTACAATTTTCTGCATAATTATTGTCAATTTTTTTCAGTGGAAAGTTGGCTTCATTGTTGATCAATTTGGATTACAACGTGCATTTCAAAAGTTAATAGATTCCAGTTCTCATAAAACCATGTCTATATTCTCTCCTTGAAATTAATTTCTTTTCTTGAATTTAATAGGAATGATGAAACATGAAACAAATAAATGAACTAAGCAATTAGAAATTCTACTAATTTAGTTGATGTCAGTAAAGAATGAGAGGGTTCTGTTTTTCTTTGCTGCCATCTAGTGACTGCTCAGGGTTTAAAAGACAGGTGAACCCTAGTTTACAAATCATATCCCCTCAGATGTCAGGAATCAAAAAAAGACCAGTCCCCAAAAGGGATGAAGTGTCTTCCAGCCAGCAGAAGTAGAATGACCAGACATTTGGGCAGCAGTCTAGGCAGAGGCCACAGAACCAGACATGCATATAAAACTGTAAACAGAGACAAAAGCAAGTTAGTTGGTTAGTTAGTTAGTTAGTTAGTTAGTTAGTTAGTTAGTTAGTATTCTGTTCCCCTCAGCTCAGCCCCAATGTAGAGGCAGTTTAAGTGAAACCCCCAAAGTTCGAGAGTCCACATGCAGAATTCTGTCTTTGCAAATACTCACTGTGAGTTCCAAAGCACAGTCCTGTGGGAGAAGGACAGCATATAAATTCGATTAATAAATAAATAAATGTCATCCTTGTCTAATGAAGACTGGGAAAGGTGCCAACAGAAGCCAATTAACAGATATAGATAAGTTACCAGGCAAGAAAGCTGGAAGCCGAACAAAACTTCAAAAGCAAACACCGTTCTACAACGAGATGCAAATGTTGTTTCCTGCAGAGAACCAAGTCTAGCCACACCCCTTTTAACCCCTCTAGGGTGTGGCCCAATTAGTGCTCAGCTTCCCCTGTTCTCTACCCAGATGATGCCTTTCTCTAGCATCAGCTAAGGGCTCCTCCTCACTGCTGGCAGTCCCCATTTCTTGCTGACCCAAGAGATGAGGTGACCAGCCCCTGCTGGCACACTGTCAGCAGCCGACTCCAGATCTACTTTTGAGTCAGAGTTGGCTGCCAAATCAGCAGCAAGTGACAGACCCACAACAGTTAGTTATCCCATTGCTGAAGGACATAGCTGAGCATCTTCTTCCACTTGACCTTTTGAGCTCAATGGATTTGATGCTTGCCAGCCAACAGTGGTATCTGATAATAGTGAAAAAGGAAGTGGATAGTGGGATGATAAAGAAAAGGAAGAATAAGATGCCGCATAGAACCACTTTGATCCTGTGGTTTTTTCACCTTCTTTATTTACAAAATAAATTCCAAAGCACTAACTAAAACAATCATGAAAATAAATAACAGGACTTCAGGTCCATGTCAGAGCATGAAAACGGCATATATTACATCTACACACTAAACACTCATGCTAAGCACATATTTACACACCAGTTTTAAAATCTTTCCTTTCCCACTAGTGATCTTGGAATTAGTATTCAGGTTATTTTTAACAAAACTAATCTGCTATTGTTAATGGGACATTAGATGTCATGTTATTCTGTTGTTCTGTTATGTGTCCTATCCTTGCTGTTATTGCTTCATTTTAAAAACTGAACAGAAAGCCTCCAAGGCAGAAATAAAAGTACTAAGAAAAAAAATAAAAATCCTACTCAAAACGTAGATGACACTGAATCCAAGAAGAGAGACTGGCCTCCCTCCCTATTTTGCATAGTTTTTTTCTGTTGTTTAGGGTGTTTTACTCCATGGGTCAGGGAAATAAATAGCAATAGTCAAGCATATTTTCAAAATAATTGTGCACCTGGCAAATAATGTATCAGTGAGGTGCCTATTAATTTCAGCATGGAAAAAATAGTACTATTTTCCTGTCATCTTGCTAAACATAAAGCCTTTCTGAAAAAGTGTAATGGGAGGGTAGTTGCTGATTTTTCTCTCTGAATATTCCATTAAAGTTCAAATAAGGTTTGTCCCCTGTTCCATGGGGCAAAACATTACAAAGCTTTCTCTTTCCCCAGGCTTAGAGGAGATGGTTCCTCACCTCAGGGATTATGTCTTGTCTTTAGTGTGCTACCTCTTGTCATCCTGCTGACATCCTTAATTTATTTTTTCCTGACATGTGAAAACAGTTGTAAAAGCCTTTCTCACCCTGTTGCTCTCTAATCAGCAAAAGACCTCCCAAGGTCAAAGAAATCAGAGCTTATTTCCATCAAGAGGTTAGAAACCAGTTTAGACCCTAGTATAAATGGACCAGAGCTCAGGCTGGTAGGGAGCAATGCTGTATCCTTCTGGACAGGAATAAGGAAACCACAGAGACCTCCTGCCAGAAACTAGATACGACTTCACAAGACGCTTGAGCAATACAAGGCACTAAATCACACTTTTGTGAATTTGTGTTTGGTGTAGTGCGTTCTGTTAATACAGAGAGCCCAATAGAAGTTATTGGATAGATCTCAACTGTACAAAACTAGTCTATATTAGAGCAATGTCTGTGAATGTCTAAGTCTTAGCAATGTCTAAGCCTAATTAGCTATTTTTAAAAAATTCAATAGATATACATGGTTTGGAAGGAAAACAGGTTGGTGTATCCAAAGCGATCAAAATAGTTGTTAAACAGAGACTGCAGAACAGATTGTAATAGGCTTGGGATCAGCCCAGTACATTTTTATATTGTATAGCAGATGCAAATAGACCAGCAAGCTTCCTTGCTTTGCTGGATCCTTGGTGAAGTTTCCCATACATTATGTACATTAGGTAAATTGTTTACAAAAATACCTAATTATTTTTTAAATTATGTTGACAATAATTGAGTACCTGGAGCTGATGCAGAAAGGAACACCTGCACTTACATTATTTTTTATCTGTCTTAAATACATAATCTAGGCCCCTTCAAGTTTTCAGGTGCAAAAGGTACAAAATGTAAAGGGTTAAGTAAAACTAGAATATTGACTTATTGACACTCTGACCTGTCTTATGCCATTTTCATTAAGAAAAATAAATATTATTTGGAATTGACTTCTAATGGGAGGGGAAATGGGAAATTAATTTCCTTCTGTTACATGATTATTTTATGCACCATAATTACAATCTGTTACTAGCCACCTACAGGCATCTTATTTACAACTTTCATTTTAATGAGCAGGCATCTCAGCTAAAGGACAATGCCTGTGACCTCCTCTATAACAGTAGGAAAGTCACATAAGGACATTAGTGATTTATTCATCTCCCCATCCCCAAATAACTCACAGAAGACGTGTGAGTGTGCATGTCATACACACACACACATACATATATACATACATACATACATACATACATACATACATACATACATGCATACGGTCCTGAAGTTATGACCAAAATGGAGCCTGCATATTATGGTTGTAAATTGCAACAGTTTTCAAGTCATAAATTACCTTTTTTCAGGTAAGTTATAACTTTGAACAGTCACAAGTAACTGGTCATCTCAGATGTGCTTCTTCAAGAGGCAACTGGATTTTCTTGTTTTTCTTTGAAGATGTGCTGCTTCTCATCGAAGAAGCTTCTTCAGCTCTAACTAGATGGTGGGGAATGGAAGGATTTATATTCCTTGCAGACAGCTGGCCATTTGCATTCTTTTATAGAGTCATTGAGATCACTTGGACATTTATCTGTGTCCTCAGGGTCACCTGAGTGGTGCAGATGCATGTGGAGCCTTCTTGGAACTGCTGAAAGGACTGTTTTGTAGACTGGAAGTGGATGATGTTGTATCCTTCCCCTTCTATTGAGAGAAGGCTGTTCAGTTTTGACATAGTTGGCATCTTTCACCCCTCTTTCAAATCAGCGGTCCTCTCTTTCCAAACTGTGGACTTTGCTATTTTCAAAAGAGTTTTTGCATTTGACTTTTAAATGCAGATGGACTGCTGAATCTAGTCCTGAGGGGTTTGTTTACCTATGTAAAAGCACCTTTCAGACAACCATGACCTGGATGACTGAGAATCTGCGTAAAGACTGAGAAAGAAATGGATGGGGTGTTGAGGAGGTTAGAAGTTTAAAGAAAAAATTAGCAGTATATTGTGTTCTAATATTGTTGGAAGTTGGAGCTTCCCCCTCCCCCTGGAGAAATATTCTGGTGGAAACTCAGAGCAGAGGTTCAGCCCCACCTTTGCTAACAACCCATTAAGTCTCCTGGCTAGCCCATTCTTCATAACAAAAGATTTACCTCAAGGCAGAAACTCAGCCCCCACCCTTGCCATCAAGTCCTGGCCTAGTCTATAGAAGTATATCTCCATAATAAGAATTGCCCAAAGCCCCTTCATTGCATCACCAACCAAGCTTAGCACA
>JANHFR010004862.1:109997-124706 GCA_032468015.1 Mimophis mahfalensis | reverse complement strand
CTGGTAGCAGACAGGCTGTCTCCAATTTGTGAGTGTGGTGTGACCAGGGCCTAGTCGGCCATTTTGAATGCACACAATCGTAAAGACATTTTTATTAAGTACAGAGTGAATAAATTCAACATAAACAAAACAAACAAAATTAGGGGACGGAGACACACACACACACACACACACACACACACACCTCTGCTCCCATTCTTCCCATCATTTGCATTTGGTTTGTTTGTGTATCATTACAGAACAATAGCAAGAAATCTGTAGGAATGTTAGTTTTTAATTCTATGGGCTCTAAAAATGTTCGGCTTTTAGGGCAAATATTTAACAGATCTGGGTCTAACATTCAGATGGACCAGTTTCATTGTGAAATGGCTACTCCTTACTCCATAAACATCTGCCACTCTGCAATAAGTGATAATATTAGCTCCGGGGCACATTTCAGATTTTTATTCCAAATCTTTTCCCTTCTCTGCTTTTTCAGCATTTTAAAATAAATGCAGCCATTTATTTTTATAGGTTCAGTGGTTGAGCTCTGAGTTTCGGTGTGTACTTTGATTACAAATGAGCGTCTCTTTTCTCCTTTCATAGTTCTGCCGTGTTCATCTTCACACTCTTAAAACCTAAGCGCTTCCTCAATTAAAATTAACGAATTCAGCCTGATGCAGAAGATCTAACCTTCTGGAAATCTATGCAGAGTTTATTCAAGGTGCTAAACATGGGGGGGGGCGTATATGTTTTGTGGTTAAAAATATCATTCAGATTGAATCATCTTATATTGGAATTGTAGATTCTCACAATACATTAAACCACAAACTGACCAAGGGGGCTTAGTTAGTTAGTTAGTTAGTTAGTTAGTTAGTTAGTTAGTTAGTTAGTTAGTTTATTGAATTTAGATACCACCCTTCTCCCGAAGGACTCAGGGCGGTGAACAATAAAAACAAAGAAAATACAACAATTAAAAGAGAATTAAATAAGCAATTCAATAAACTATAAAAAACCCAAATTAAAACCAACACTCCCACCCCCACCCCGTCAACTGAGCTTGGTTTTCAGAGCACACTAATTCACAAGCATGCAACACAAACAAATATTACCATGCTGGATAAAGGAAGTCACTACCTAGCTGTCTGAGCTGGTTAAACATGCTATGTGAATACAATCATTAAGTTGCTACATAGCTTGTTTCCTTACTTGGCTTTTATTTTTCTCCCCTTTTTTATTTTTCTTCATTTTGTTCATTTTTATGTTCCATTAATACTCAAGTTCAGTAAAAAGCATAAATAACTAGACACTTTGAATTCTTCTTTCCGATACAGCTTGCATTTTTGGTTTTTGTATTTATTGTTATGGATTTTTATATGTGTATTTGCTATTCTTAAATTGTCTCTTTTTATCTATTGTTGTGCACCACCCAGAGTCACTTTGGTGAGATGGGTGGCTATATAAATTTGATCAATCATTCAATAAAATAACCCATGATTTTTTCCCCCCTGATGACATAAGCAATGTTGTGTACAGCACAATGTGAGGTCTAAGACACATGCTAGTTTATAGAAAACCCAAGTATACATTGTTGATTCATTCTCTAACTGGAAAGGGGTACCAAATTGATTGTCACAAAAATAAGGGGGTGGTTGCAGTACCTAGTGCAATGGAAGGGGTACCCACTCTTCAAAGCTACTTGGGTCAAGAACTGGGATGTGAAGGAAGATAGGTCAAACATTTTCATGACATATACCCCCCAGAAACCTAAAGTAGCCAAAACAAAATACTTTCTCCTGGGAACCAAGGACATTCCCACAGATGGTTGGAGAGAGGAGGAGTGAAGTCACAGATGGTTGGAGAGAGGAGGAGTGAAGTGTACTGGATGACACCATGATTGGACCATGTGACTGATTGTTTGGGGAAGAGGGAAAACCTTTACTTGTAATTAGGTGAAAGCCACAGGAACATTCAGAGTTGGTTTTTACCAGTCTGTGCCAATATGATATATCCAATAAACCTGTTCTTTGAGGAATTCACCTGCCTCAGAGTTCTGTTTGCTATGGGTGTATTACTTGGAACCCTGACACCCAGGTTCTTGGCTGGATGCTTTCAAGTTTTACAATTAATTCGAAATTGGTGGGATAAATAGTTCAAAATGATCTTGAGAGGTTGCATAAATGGACAGAAACTAATCGAACACAATCTAAAAGAGACAAGGGTAAAGGAAACATAAATCAAAGGCATAGCTATAGAATGAGGGATATTGCCTTGGTACTAATATATGGTAACAGTACTTGAAAAAAATATTTTGACACAGTAATTGATCGCCAACAGTATGATGTGGCTGCAGAGAAGGCACACAGTATGTAATTTTAAGCTGCATCAACAGAACTATAAATTCTAAACCATAGAAAATAATCATTCCGCTCTATTAAACTCTCATCAAACCCTAGTTGAAATTTGTGTCCAGTCCTGACCACCAAACTTTTAAGAGTAAAACAAATTCAGAGATAGGCAACAAAGATAATTCCAATAACTTCAAAGAATGTCATGCAGAAAAAGGTCAAGACCTATTATTTCTTATTCAGGAGTTCAGGATATAAAATAATGGATTTAAAGTTTTTTTCCCCCCTTCCTTTCAACTGTTTGGTTCTCAGAGACTGTCTCATCAAGTCCCTGCAGTTTTCTTGGCAAGAATTTTTCAAAAGTGGTTTATCATTGCTTGTTCTTAGGGCTGAGAGCAAGTGACTGACCCAAGATCACCCAACTGGCTTTCATGTCTAAAATGGGACTAGAACTCATGATCCCCTGGTTTCTAAGATAATTCCAAATTTTTTTTTTTAAAAAAAGAAAACAAAATCCTGCATCAACATCATCATCATCATCATCATCGTAACAATTTGATAGCAGAATCAATTAACTCAGGGAGGCAAAAGGTTATTTAGTAGATGTGATCAGGTGGAGATAGCTGACTATCTGAGATACTTTACTTTGTATAATGTCTACATTAAGTGAAGTATTAATTCCATTGTGTTTTAGTCAGACACCGTCTCAGGTATTATGCCAAGTACTGAGAACCACATAAAAGAATTAAGAGGATTCACAACAGTTCAGAGAACAAAAAAATTAAAAAATTAAAAAATGATTGGAGGATTAGATACTTACCAGTATAAATTGACTGAAGTAGCTGAGCACTGAGCTGAGTTTTGGAGAGAAAAAATGACTTGAGAGGGCTCGTAGTAGTGACATCTACTTGAGTACTGATAGATACTCAAATACATTCAAGGACACCACATAGAGATCAAGGCTTATCATCGCCTTTGCAGAATGTAGGATGGGAAATAGGGATTGCAACTAAATGTTAAAAAAAACAACCATCCTACCGATAGGAACTGTACAATACTGAAAAACAATTACTCATAGATACGGTGGTCTCCATTCATTGCATGGATTCAAGTAAATTAGACAGTTTCTGTATATAATGCCCTGAGGGGCGGTCCAATTTGATCTACCTCTCTGATTTATTGATGGTGGCTTTGACCAAAAGACTGGATTTCTGCTTGTGGCAACTAGCACAGTCCAGGAAGCCAATTTTTCTTGACATCTAATTAGTTACACTGTGTAAGTCCTATATCGCTTTCCTAGAAATGTAACATTTCACTTATTGGGGCACACTTCTAAAAAGCTATGTGCAGGGTGATCATCAGCTAAAAAAAAAAAAAAAAGATAACTCATATATTGCAACTCACTTTACTTCAGAGCAGAGAAACCCCCTCCTTTATGTAAAAACAAAACCCCACATGTAAAAAAAGAAAGACTTTCCTCAAAGGTCTTTCTCAGAAGTATCAGACCTCCATGTGTAAAATGCAGCAAAATAATCTACCAAAGAGATCAAAGTTATTTGTACTGAACCATCTCATTCATGTTATCCTATGCATTTCATTGTTGTTACACACACACACACACACACACACACACACAAAAACACACACACATTTTCTATCAAAACAGCAGATAAGAGGATCTTGAACTCAGGGACAGACTAGAACAGTGATGGCGAACCTATGGCACGCGTGCCCAAAGTGGAACACGGAGCCATATCGCCTGGCACATGAGCTATTCCCTCTCCCCACCCCACGTGCCTGCACACTTCTCCCAAGCCCCAAAATGCCAAAAAACTCTCAAAATTTCGCTGTTTTTTTTTTGGCATTTTTGGGCTTGTGAGGGCATGCGCACGCGTGGGGGTGGTGAAGGGGATGCCACCTGCTACGCCCCACCATCCCCTGCGCGTGTGTGCACACGCTCCAAAGCCCCCAAAATGCCGAAAAAACCTCAAAAAGTTCACGTTTTTTCTGGCGTTTTGGGGGCTTGGGAGAGCATGTGCCCGCGTGGGGGAGGCATGTGTGTGCACTCTCCCAAGCCCAAACAGGAAGTGGCACATGGGTGGCCACGCCCACTCCTCACCCCACCTTTTTGGCACTCGGTGCCAAAAAGGTTCGCCATCACTGGACTAGTAGATTTCCAAGGACCCTTCCAGCTCAATTCTGATTGAACATTTTAAACAATCTCACAGGAAAATTTGCTCACCTGAAAAAGTTGCTGCATTTTCATATAATCATGAATCGTTAACCTGTTTTCAAGGTGTTCCTGTTTCTTTGCAGTTCCGCAATCCATAGCTTCTTTCTTCAGCACTGGCCTTTGTGGCTTTTGTTGTTTTATACGGATTGTTATTTATGCTAATTAATTTTGTAGACATTAATACTTAACTGGAATTCCTTGCAGCTTCCAGGCCCTTCTGGAACTTAATTTTATTCTTTAAGAATAGCTTTGGACAATTCAGCAGAAGTTAAGAAGTCTTGTTTCTAGAACGTTTTGTTTAAAAAAAAAACCATAAAAAACAAATAGGGTCTTTAAAGGGGGGGGGATAAAAATATAATTACAGACTTCTCTTCTGCAATCAGTTTACACAGGAAAACCATATGTGAACAAGAAAAAAGACACTAAAATCTATATTGAATTCCATGCCAAAAAGAATCAACAAATTTATAATAATTTAGTTTCGCTGAAAATTGTAATAGCACCTGTTCACAAAGACAAAATTAGTTTTGCTTACTTACCTTGTGATTAACATATCATTTTTTAAATTAAAAAATCCATTATTATTTTTTCCAAACAAAGGTGATTAGCTTCAGCATTTCATTTGAGTATGTACTTTATTGAAGCTACAAGCATTTGGGAGGCTGTTTGAAATAGCTAGATTCCCTTTTCTTTGAACTTACAAGTGTTTCTTAGCAACAATTGCACAACACAAGCTAACCAGCTTCCTTCACTGCTCCACAGAAGGAAAAAAAACCTGTTTAGCTGTTCTGACCGAGGACTTTCAAAGCAAGTCACAACAACGATCAGTGTTTTTTTAAGGAGAAAAAAACTTAAAAGAACTGGTCAGAATGAAGGGAAGTATCTGCTTTTTGCATACTTATTAACATGTGATGCACTTAATAAGAGTGTTCATAAATGCCTTAATGCACCTACTTGCAGTACAGCACATCTATAGATCAAAAACCTGGATGCAATAAAAACCTTAAGATTATCTTCACATGAAGTGTGTTAAGCTGGAATTCACTTCCTATCAAAACCGAAAGTTGGAGTTGGGAGAAGTCTGAAACATACATTGCAACCAAATGTAATCAACATTAGATCTCCAAGAACCACAAAAACTGGACACCAAACCAGTGCAGGATTCTCGAAGAGGAACACCCAAGATTTTATGCAACAAAAGGAATGAAAGGGCTCCTAAATTATTAAAATTAAAACTGATACGGAAAAAAGATCCTTCCCACAAAAGACTGACTGACTAAACTTAATACATTTTTTAAAGTTACGTTTTCCTTAAACAGCAATTTGCTTTGAAATGTTGCTATTGAATTAAATAAGCTTCAGAGGAACTTTGAGACTGAACAAAGGCACGGAGGCATGGCTATAGCCCCAGGTGCCTACCATTGAAATAAAGGATGTACGCACTGCAGAATTTAAAGTGGACTAACACAACTAAAAAGCACAGTCTCCCTCTAATAAATATATTGATAGAATCTAAAAGTATCTACGGGCAGCACTACTTCAAATTCCTCCTCTCTCCCAGATGCTTAGTATAATGGACCATCTAAGAACAATCCTTATCCTGTCCATTTCATTTTCTGCATTTTATTTCAGAACTAGTTACTACTACATATTACTGCTATACTACTACTAGTAGTAGGAGAAACACTCTTTGCATTTCATAATGGGCAATAGAATCCACAACTCTACTACAGTGTTTCCCTGAAAATAACACCCTACTGGAAAATAAGTTCTAGCATTTTAAGGATGCTTGTAATATAAGCCCTACCCCCAAAATAAGCCCCAGTTAAGATCATAAGCCAGATGGATACATTTAGTACCGTATTTAGTAACTGTATTTCACCCAAAATAAGACCTAACTGGAACATAAGTGCTAAAGCATTTTTTGGAGCAACAATTAATATAAGACCTGGTCTTACTCTTTGAGGAAACATGGGTATTATATGTCTTAGCAATTGAAGTGCCAGGAGACCCAACCTTTATTTTTCCCTAAACACAAACAAATCTAGATGGTCGAAGACCAAAAAAGGAGAAAGATTAACATATGCATAATTTGAGACCTTTGTTATAAAAAAATGAACCGTCAGACTAATATTAAAAGATGTTTAAGAAAAGTAACACTGTTTATTGTTGTATGAAACTTTATATTACAATAGTTTGCAAGGATGAAGTTATGTTCTATCTCCTCTTCCCTACTATGTGCATTCATGTGTGTGTGTATACACCCTTCATAATTTATGTAAAACAACTATCTTATAAAACATTTAAGATAATCTAAATATTTAATATGAAGAGGTAACATATAAACCTGTAATAATTTCCAAGCAGCAAAAACTCAAATAGCAGAAATTAAATTAATTTAAAAAAACAACTGCACAGCAGCACAACTCTTAAAAAAAAAACCTAGGGAACATAAAATATTTGCTTAAAGCAAAATAAAAGGGTGCCAACAAAGGTTTTTCAGAATTGGGGGTTCCCACTTGGTAAGATCACTCCAGGGCAGTTGCTTCAGCAGCAAAAGAATCCCATAATGTTTATTCAACTTTAAGATTAATTTTCCTAACTAACTTGGTTAGTGGTTAAGGCATCAGGCTAGAAACTGGAAAACTATGAGTTCTAATTCCACCTTAGGCACAAAGTCAGATGGATGACCTTGGGCCAATCACTTTTTCTCAGCTCTGAGGAGGAAACAGCAGTTCACTTCTGAACTGCTGTTGTCAAGACAACTGCTGTTGTCAAGAAAACTGCAAGAACTTGTTCAGACAGTCTCCAAAAATCAGACATGGTTTGAGTTTAAAATGTTTATTTATTTATTTATTTATTTATTTATTTATTTGTTTGTTTGTTTGTTTGTTTGTTTGTTTGTTGAATTTATATGCCACCCTTCTCCCACAGGACATTGAAGGTATCCTAAGCCAGGGTTTCTCAATCTTAGCAAGTCTAAGATAGGTGGAATTCAAATCCCAGAATTCCCCAGCCAGCATGTCTAGGGAATTCTGGGTGTTAATATCCATGTATTTTAAGATTGAGAAACACTGTGTTAAACAGAAGAACTTAAAGATCTACCAAAAAATAAAAAGAAAGAAAGAAAGAAAGAAAGAAAGAAAGAAAGAAAGAAAGAAAGAAAGAAAGAAAGAAAGAAAGAAAGAAAAGAAATTAAATTTCTGTAGAGTTGAATTTTAACTAACTGGATTACAGTTCTAAAACGTATATAATTGTTAATCAAGGACAAATTTTTCACCAGCTTTTTAATCAAAATGTGGAACCAAAGACAGGATACTCTGTAGCTCCATCGGGAATGTTCTATCTAACTCAAGAATCTTCTCTCTTCATTCAATTACATAATCTGTTCATGCTTCAGGAAAGTTGTTATGCACATTTCCCTGACAGGAAACAGCACAGATCACATTACTCTGAAATAAACATCAGTTGGAAAGTCAATGAGGCACTGAATAAGTATGATTAGCTGATCCAAAATTTTAGCATTTTCAAAAATAAAGGTACACACATAAAACCTGAGCATGTATAAGGATCTAGCTTCCTTTTGATGCCTACATTTCAAGTAAAAGAGAATGATTTGATCTTTTCCTCTATTTTAGACATCTCACTTTCTATTAAGAATCGTTTCTTTGTAGCAGTCATTGTGCCTAGAAACTACTTTTGAGGATTAAGCTTTTTGTTTTGTTTTTGCTCTGAAGTCAAGAGCTGTAGTCAATTTCTCCTGTTGCTGAGATTAATCCAAGGATATACAGAAAATGTCACAGCTTTACAATGAATGCCTGCGAAATAAAAAATTCCAATCCATTTTGGTAAAGAGCAATACAGAAGAAATTTGGAGTTTGGATAAAGCTTCCATCTGCTCTGTATCAAGGACCACCTGTAGCTAATATATAGATGATAAGGCAGTCGGACAAGACAGCCAGGTTTGCCCATACAAAACGAACAACTATGGAATAGTTTAACATTATGATATTGAACCTAGTTAACATCAAGCAACTTCCTGTATTTGACAGGAATTCTATTGCAGTAATCCTCAACATATAACCATTTGTTTAGTGACCATTTGAAGTTACATTGGCATGGCACTGAAAAAGGGACTTAAAGAGTTTCTTATTGCAGCATCATCATCCTGTGATCAAAATTGAGAAGCTGTCAGCTTTAGAAGCCATTTTTCTCAGAAGCTTCCACACTGCCACAGTTTTGTGCCTGAAAAATTGGGAGGGGGGACTTTAGAAAGAAAGTTTAGACATAACAACCACCTTCTTCTGAATCAAGGCTGTGCCATCCTGTACCTGGGATAGGAGTGGTTAAAGGAATGTCTCCAGTTGGGACAACCTGTGATTGGACCATGTGAGGGACTGATGGGTAGAGGAGATGAGTTTTGATTTTCAGCTACAAAGGGAAAACCCAGAACTTTCGGATTCAGCTTTTTCTCCGATGTGCCAACATGACTTCTCTAAATAAATGCTTACTTGGATGAACTTTGTCTCTGAGTGCTGAATGTAGATGGGGCAGTTTCTTTGGAATGATGACAGAAGCTTGGTAACTGACATGAATTTATGTCCCAGGGTCATGTGATTACCCTTTGCAGCCTTCGGCAGGCAACGTCAATGGGGAAGCCAGATGCACATAACCCATTATTAACAACTCATTGACTCATGAGTGACTCATTTAACAATTGTGGCAAGAAGGGTCATAAAATAGGTCAAAGCTCACTTAACTGACTTGCTTAGCAATGGAAATTTTGGACTCAATTGTGAACATTGAGGACAAGCTCTTAATAGTATTCCACCATGCCTGAATAATTGCAACCATGCCTGAGTAATTGAATGTAATTTTAGGCACCTTTTGCCAAATTATGTTCTACCGAATCAGAGACAACCGTTACATAATACAAACTTAAAACGCCACAACTCTGAGCAAAATTGAATGTATAGCCCAGTTATTATTAATGGACAGTTAATAATATCCAATCAAGCTAAGAAAAAAAATGAAGATGGTAGATGCCAAAGTTTAGTGACTCTTTCAGTCAGACTTTGTAACACCTCCTTTGGCAGGAGCAACAGCTTCTGAACATTTTCTGTAGCTGACTAACATTTGACTATCGGTGAAGAAACTGAAGCTGAAAAGAGGCTAAATATTTTAGCAAGACTGAAGATAAATCTCCAAAACCACCATGAAGTCCTTGCAGGGGTGGGGGGAAAAATGTTTTGGAGTAGCCTTCATACTCACCAGAGTTGAACATTACTGATCATCTGTGGAGATCTTAAATATACAGGGGATGCATGAAGATTTCAGAATTTTTGAGCCGGAAAACTTCTGATAGGAAAAAAATGATTGGTGGCGGCAGTGGAATTGGAATAGAAACTACAGGGTGCCTTTAGAAGGTGTTATTTGTATTCGGCAGCCAAAATTGCGTTGCTGAATACTTGACATTGTGCTGCTGAAATCTGACATAATTTCAGGAGCCCTGAACACTTTCCTCCTTATCATATACCTATTAACCAATACCCAGATAAGAAGAACTAGCATTAGATCAGCAAGAATACTGTAATCAATAAGACATCATACTTATACAAACCAAGATGAACAGAACACCTGTTATACAGTCATTAAACCATACTTTGTATTACAATAACATGTCTGTGAAATGAAAACCAAGCCCAGAGATAGGCTTGTGGTGAGGACTTTGCAAACTGAAGATATCCTGGAAGAAGCAGGGATGACATTATGGCTATAACTTCCAGCCAGATTTATTATTTATTGAAGAAATTTACATGAATGCCCAACCCACACATGGGTGACTTACATCATTAAAAACCAACAACATAAAAACCTATAAAACCCCACCCGCATGGCAGCAACACAAATCAAATCAACCCCTTGACCGGCTCTATCTCCATTTGCGGCCCCATGCCCGCTGACAAAACCAGGTCTTCATGGTCTTTTGAAAAAACAGCAGGGTGGGAGCCAATTGTACTTGGCTTAGTAGGGAATATGTTCCACAGAGAAGGGGCCATCACCAAAGTCGTTTTTTGAAGGGCAGAATGTCTCTGGCACTCACTGGTTTTTTTGCTTTCAAAGAGGCTGGGTGAAAATTGACTCTTTTACTCCGCTTTTTTGACAGCTGCCTGCCTCCCTTTGGAAGTCAGTTCTTTAGCTCCATTACAACATGCACGATCCCTTAACAATCCTGCCGGGGAAAGCCATGATGTGGTCATAAGGTCAGGTCAGTTTGCATAGTTACCTCTTTTATCACTCTTACATTTTGGGATCAATAATGGTCATCAGTTGAGGACTACCTGTACATGATGCTGAAGATTTTTCTCAAGTTACAAAAATATACAAAACAACCCTACTAAAAAGAGTTATACACCCAATGTTTAACTAAGATATTGTGAAAAATCCTTCTTATTGTTCTTGCAGGGGTAATGGTGAAAGGAAAAAAATAGTGACGCAAACGTATGATCGCAATATAGATAAGCCGTTCACAGAGACAGATGTAAAAAGGAGATCCTAGCATAACAGCTCTACAACAAACAAATGAATTTCTGTTGGAAATCAGCTGTCCTATCATGACAGCTCTCAGTAGTGATCATTCAGATTGTTATACT
This sequence comes from Mimophis mahfalensis, assembly GCA_032468015.1. Taxonomy (NCBI): domain Eukaryota; kingdom Metazoa; phylum Chordata; class Lepidosauria; order Squamata; genus Mimophis; species Mimophis mahfalensis. The sequence continues at coordinate 113,493 of JANHFR010004862.1, read as the reverse complement.
AGTATTAAAAAGCATAGATATTAAACCATTTAACGATACATATTAAATAGCACCATTGCACAAATGAGTAGACTTGATCTCTTGCATTGATATAACTGCAATACTTTATTAAATATTATTTCTAGCACAGTGATATGGGCAGCCTGCATCTTATCTTCACCTCTCTTTCCTTTATTGGTTTTTATTATCAAAATTATCAAAATGCCAAACTCCTTTGGGCAAACTCTTTTTTTTGCTTTTGTTACACTGTCAAATGCTAGAGATATTCCCATCAGAATATTTACATCAACAAAAGTAATTTCTTAATTTTCAGTGTAGCTAAATTAGTTATCACTAAGGTCATATTATTTAATGGAGGATGTGTTGATTGCGAAAAGCTCAGAAATACATCTCTTAATCAATCACACTCTCCTAATTCTGAATAATTTTCACAGGTTGTATAGTTGAAATATACTCCATACCCTGGCACTAGGTATCAAATATACTAACAGTGATGCTGTGTAAGTTCATATTGACAACTGCACATCTACTATCACTCCCCCAAAGAGGTACTGCAGTTCACGCCACCTCTAATGATGAGTTCTTTGGTAATATCATAATTTACTCTAAAAATAATTTTGGGGAAAAAAAAAAGCTTTGAGGGAAAGGTTCAGTAGTTAAGAGTGAATTTCTGTGCAGGAAACTTTGAAGATGCTGACTACGATTCGATCTTCTTAAAAGGACATCATTCTTTGTATGAACTCTGAAGACATATGTACATCACCCCGGTGATTTTAGCTTCAAAAATGCCATTCTGGGATAAAATTATACAGATAAACAGTTGTAAACTATTTATTGAATATTTGCCACCAATATTGTTAAATACATAATTCTGTTGCAGTTTTTCGCTTTCAAGTTAAAATGTCAGAAACAGAACACCAAATATTTACAGTTCTTATAAGGAATGTTACATAATGACACATTAAGGCGTAAATTCTTTTGGCTTATAATTCTGAAAAGAATGATAATAGCAAAAAAGTGATGCAAAATCTTCATTGTGTGATTATGATTAAGCTATGTTTTTACAAAAATATGGTGTAAGATGGCAATAAATCCCATTCAAAATCCTGCATTAAGTCCCTTCAATTGGGATAATTTACACAGTCAAAACTTTAAAGTTTACATATAAAGGTATCCTATCCGTCATTGAAAAGTACAGCTCTCAACATATACAGTTTTTTTTTCTTCAGGCCACAGTTTTGAAGGTCTGGAGTATCAAGTTAGTTTGATGAATTAGTCGGTTGGCACTTATGAACACATTTATTGCCCTATTGTAAAGAAAAACAGAAAGAAGATATATTTTAGCAACAAGATAAAGTTATACAAAGTAGAAAGCCATCATATTAAATACAATTAATTTTTACAATGAAATCCTATACACTGCTTCTGGAGTGCAGTACTTAAATATTTCACAAAGGAAGTTCAACCATATAAAATTCTGGTTGACGATTTTTTAATACTCTAACTCTGAAAATAATTAGAGGTCTTTTCTTAAATGAGAAAAATATTGAATCCTTTATTAAACCCTAACAGTTAAATCACAATACAAAATTAATGTTGTGGTTAAAGAACCAAGTTACTCCGTTGCAATCCTATACTTACTTACCCGGGTCAATGAATTCAATGGATACTGTTTCTGAATATAAATATATCCATGGGATCCTTGGTGCTCTCTGAACTTGTGGCTTTCTTGCAGATGTTTCATTACCCAGCTAGGTAACATCATCAGTGCTCAGATTTCTCAAGGACCCCACAGTTCAACCTTGAACTACAAATATTCTTTTCTATTGGTATACACCATTCACTTGTAAATCAATCAAATTCTTGCTAAAGTGATCCTAGTTATGCAAAACAGCATATGGATTTGGATATGAATTTCCCCTCGTTTATAAAAGCTACTGTAAATTTTGGACCATAAGACTCACTTTTCTTCCCCCAAAAGTGGGGGGGAAATGAGGGTGCGTCTTATGGTCCGAATGCTGTCCAGAGCACACACGAATGGGGGCAAGCACTCTCAGAATGACGGAGCTAAATATTTTAGTATACCGGTACTATTTGGTTCAGAATATTTTTTTCTTATTTTCCTGCTCTAAAAACTGGGTGCTTCTTATGGTCGGGTGCGTCTTATGGTCCGAAAAATATTCCAAAACCCTGCAATCTGGTAAAAACACCCATCCACATTCAGTGCTTTAAACATTTTCAGTGAAGAAAGTAGATGAACCGGCAAAGGAGTCAACAGATTTGTTTATCAGTTAATATGATTTCAAGATCATGAAGAAAACAAACAAACAAACCACCCTGAATCTTGTGGCATAATGGCAAGTTGGTAAAATTTGTGAAGATGATTACTCCACAACTTGTTAATCATTTGCCACTTCTGTTATATTAAGGATTAGGGCAGAGTTTGATAAGTATAGCAAATCAGTAACAATTGTAACCAGGTTTTGAAGGGGCTGGAAAGGAGACATTTAAGGCATCGCTTACTGTTTATATACCTTTTCAGTAAAAAGCAGCATTACAGATAATTATAACACTTATACTGTACAAATTCAAATAAGTTAGATCCCAAAGAGTTTTTTAAAACACATTTTGAATAAGATTACCCCCACCAGAAAAACTAATGACAGAAATTAAAAGTTGATAAAGAACATAGAAATAAAGTCTGATGACCTAAAGGCAAAACTCTGAATGGTTATATAGATAGTAGAATGAGCTTAACTCAAGGAAAAAGCCAGATTAGGGCATTCATTTTAAAATCTACCTAGAAAGAGATCCACATCATTAAAAAAAAAGTACCACTGACTCAGAACTAGAGAGCTGACACAGTTATAAACTATATACAGGAAATTAAAACTTCAGAATTAACTAAGATTAGAGTAAAAGGTACAAACGGTACTAAAAATATAACAAAAAAGAGCTTCTTTAAATATGCTAAAATAAAGGGAAAAGAATCAATAGAGCAGCTGCCCAGGGAAGGAAAAATGTTGTTAAGTAACAAAAAAAAGGCAGTCCTACTCAAATCCACTTGTGTTCAGTTGTTTCCAAATAAATCTCTAGGAAGAGATTAATTACATCCTGTTTTATTTAGGGACCTACATGACTGTCCTTCTGAGTTCAAGTATGATGTTTCAGAAATCCTACAGAAAAATAAAGCACCTTTTGATCCCTAACCACCCACTAATACTTTCAAAAAGAGGGGAAAGGAAAATCTAGCAAGCTATACAACCATCACTCTGATGTCAATATCTGCAGAAATCCTAAAACAAATCATAAAGAGGTAGGTATCCTTGGAGGAAAAAATCAACAATTGTTAGAAACTAGCGCTTATTTCTCAACAATAAACATTTCTTTGTTGGTTAATTAGGTAAATTCCTTAATATGCCCTCTACATGGGGCTCCCCTTGGGGTGCATCCGGAGGCTGCAGCTGGCCCAGAATGCAGCCGCGCGGGCAGTGAT
>JANHFR010004862.1:46855-57898 GCA_032468015.1 Mimophis mahfalensis | reverse complement strand
GGTGAGATTCGAACATGCCTAATTACAGGCAGCTGGCTTGCTAGGCTAAGTCCTTGCAGCCTGCTCCACCAAGGTCTTGGTTATGAAGTTTTGGGAACGTTTTATCATTGGCTTCAAAATAGAAATGGGAAATCTTGTTGAGGTATGAATAGTGATTGGGTTTACAATCAAATGCTGGAATATTAGTGTATGTGTTAATAGATTATTATAATATTATATAATTAACAATTTTTATGAATGTACTATTGAACTAGTTAAATGATTTGACTGATGGTAACCAGATAATGCACTCTCGGGTGAAAGAGTTAGTTTTTTGTTTTTGTTTTTGTTGTTTTTGTTGTTTTTTCTGTTTTTTGCTTTTATATTTTGTAACTTCATTTTTGAAACCAATAAAAATGTCATAGAAAAAAAAGAAAGCACAATGTCTGGCCTTTCACCTAATACTAAGCCGTAAAACATAGTGGGCCTTGCGTTACATTTAGCCACCACGTTTAGCCCCAAACAAACAAGTTAAATGTTCATTATGTTGTGTGAACCAGGCCTGTGCACATGTGTATTTCAACATGTGAAGTCTTGTTAAACTGAGTAAGCAGCTTCATTCATTTGAATGCCAGTGATGTGTTTCCCCTTGAAAATGGTTGTGTGTGTGTGAAAGCCAACTCTTGTTCTGCTCTCCGGAGCCCCACAAACTTGTGAAGGCAGATCAACTGGAAACACAGCATTAATGCTGGTTTTTATGTAAGAAAATGACAGCACCAGTTAAATTGAATATAGGGACCAGCTAGCCAGCCAGCCAGCCAGCCAGCCAGCCAGCCAGCCAGCCAGCCAGCCAGCTAGCTTGGCTTTGTTTGCTTTGACTACTTCAAAATTTCCTCCCTCTTCCTCCAACCACCTATCATCTCTGTAGTATTTTAGTCTTCTTTTAATCAAATGCTCTTAAATCATGTTTAGGATCAAAGGACTGTAATGCACAGATTAGAACATTGGCTCTTTCATAAAGAGTTCAATGTATTATCAATCCAACTGCGATTTTAGATGAGAAGAGGGGAATCATCCCAGGTCAGCGTTTCAAGCCATATTCCCCCAGGTGTTTGATTCACTGTTCAAAATGCAGATTGTAGCCTGTGTTTCCATAGACCAGGTTGAACTGAAACTGCTGCGCTGCTGGTGCATAATTCAGAGCAGAACAAGGACTGGGATTCTATTTTCTTGCAGGACTTTGTAGATCTTTATAAAAGATCTTTAATTATTTGTTTCCTTACTCTTTGGTTTGAGTATTTAAACTTTTACCATACTTTTAAATACATTAGTATAAAAAAGCCATGATAGATTTTATAGCCCAGTAATACCCTACTATCATGAGATATAATAGCAATTTCCACACCACAGGTGACAGCTTTCATCACTTGTAAAAGTATGCTCCAATACATGTGCTAATGTCACTCTTAGACTTAAAACTGCAATTATTGCAGATGGAGTCACATATGGTGAATTTTGGATACTGCCCTTTTAATTAAATTATAACTGAGAAATAGCTTCTGGGAGTAAACATCAAAATCCTGGATTTCATAGTCAACTACATAAGAAGCAATTCTCAGTGTTTTTAAGGTGAGAATAATTTAAATAAAAAGAGAGCAGTTGCAACAAGCATCATAAACAAACCATATTCACAGCCATATTCACCATGCAATCATATGCATCTTTACTGAAGTGTAACCCCATAGAGTTAATGTGCCTTTTTTCCACAAAGGTAGTCATTATCTTGCAGCCTCAAGGTACTAAAATATCGTTTAGATCATCGTCTTTCCAAAATGCTTAGAAATAAAGGTGCAATCTACATGACTCGGTGAATGTAACATATAGCTGTTACTACTAGTTTTTCTTAAAACCATCCAAACAACTGAGTATTGCCATACAGCTCCATATGCAGAGGTGGTATTCAGCCAGTTCCGACAGGTTCCGGAGAACCGGTAGTGATAATTTTGAGAATCAGCAAATACCACCTATGATTGGCCGACAGCATAGCAATGCCCACTAAGCCACGCCCACAGAACTGGTAGTAAAAAAAATTGAATCCCACCAATGTCCATATATCCATCTTTTCTTGGACTATGTCCCAAGTTTACAACTCTCAAGCAAGAGACACAACTCTTAAAATCCCAATACTTAACCATTCTTTCTCAAACAGAAAGGACCTGTTACTTGGTGATGGAAAGAAATGGTTCAGTTTCAGAGATTGTGCTTAAAAAAATCCTTTAAAGTTTGTCTTTCTGTATGTTATATTTAAAATCTGTTCAGTAGATCATTGCTCCTCAGTATCGTATTCACGATGTAGTGGACTATAACTCCAGAATTCCCAGCGAGCATAGTGGTAACAAAACTTAAAGCTACAGTTTCTTTTTTAAAATAATGTTATTAAGATAAAACTAATACACTCTAAGAAAATTAAAAGAATCTAAAGAAAAAAGTGCAGAAATTAAAAATAGAAAAGAAAAAATAATATAGAAAAGAAAAAAGGTAATCATGACAAACACTGTATAAACAAATTTATCACCTCTTAAATTATAAGAAATCTCTTTTACTCATATTCTATAGTTTAAATAGTTAAACTATAGAATAGTTAGAGAGTTCTAACTTGGGAAAGGGTGAAATCTGCAGATGGCTATATTAACACTAAAGATTAAATATAAGCTTACCAGTGTTAACCTATATGTTACGATAATCTCTCATTGTGACATAAAAGGGAAAGGAGGGCTTTAAAAGTAAATTGTTATATACTGTTCAGAGTGCCTTCTTGTGAGATAAATAGCCGTACATATATGTGACAAATAATTTACAAGGGGCTTTTAAAGGTTAGTATGCTTTACAAATGGGCTTCAGTGGGTATCTGAGAAATCTTGGAGTGCCTTCTATATAACTTACTCATATATAAACATTCTTGTGAGCTTTCTACAAGGTCAAATGCTTTTATTGCTGCGCTGGCCAAGGAAGAAGGACTCTCTTCTAAGATGACCTGACCATGCTGGCTTCCAGTTTTACAGCATGAAAGTAGAGAGAAAGCTATCCAAGTAGCTGAAGTAAGCATGGGAATGTTGGGAATGTTATGCTGATTTACTTTTCTGCTTGGCCAAGGATTGGTGGAGAATTTTCTAATTACAGTTATGTGAAAGGCTTAGTAATAAGATCATATATTTGGTAGAGGATTTGAGTATCCTACGTTGCATATGTGAGATCTATTCAACTGATAGCCCAACAAACTGAATTCCTTTTACCAAGTAATGTGCTCCAGCATCTATGGTTTACTTGGTTTATATTCAATTTGACTCCAAAGTGTCAAGGCAGTGTACAAGGGAGTCTCCCCTTTATCTGAACAACAAAAATATATGGTGACTGACTGAAAGTCACTAAATTGTTTTAGCTTCTCCTGCCTTGCTGTAACCCTCACTTCCTGCACCATTACATATTGAGGCCACAGATATGCTAGACCAGTGGTTCTCAACCTGTAGGTCGGGACCCCTTTGGGGGTCGAACAACCCTTTCACAGGGGTCGCCTGAGACCATTGGAAAACACATATTTCAGTACAAATACAGGTGTATGTGAAAATAATTTTATTGTTGGGGGTCACTACAACATGAGGAACTGTATTAAAGAATCGCGGCATTAGGAAGGTTGAGAACCACTGTGCTAGACTAAGCCTCAGTACTACTGAATAGTAATTACAATTCTTAAGTTAGATTACCTTTTTATAGTTTTGCCTTCTGTAATATGTATTGTAGGTCTCAGAGGTAGATACTTCAATTAATCAAGCATATCCTCCTGTGATTTTGTTCACAAATATAATAGTTCTCCAGAACATCTCCTGAGCCCCTGGCATACTACAAGTAGAATTATAGAACACCACTTTATCCTAGATTGCCCTTAAAGAAAATGTTTCATTTCAAACAATATTTAATTCAAAGCATTAAAGCAAAAGAAAAATTATGCTTAAATTTATATTTATTAACATTATTAAATTAATGCTTGAATGTAAATTTAAAAATTAAGGAAAGGAACGTCAATAACATGCACTATTCTGATAACAGAAAATGTAAATGATCTGCAAGACTGAGTAATAAAAGTCCAGGAACACAGCGAAAAAGTGGGACTAAAATGAATATAAAGATGACCAAACTAGTGACAATTGGTTCAGTAAGCAGCTTCAAAATTAAAAATGAAGGCCCTGAAGTAGCAAATAATTATTTGCCTGATAGGATTGACTATCAAGAGAAAAGGAATAAGTAGTGAAGATAGATGCCACAAACTAGCATTTACAACAAAGACTTTGAGAAAGATATTTGGATGCCATGATGTGTTTATACCTTTAAAGAAGAATTGGGCAAATAATGTTTCCTTATGATATTCTGTGGAATTGAACGTTGGACTTTGAAGAAGTGTGATCAAAAGAATAATAATGTTATTGAATGCTAATGTTGGAGACAATTCCTAAGAATACTTAGACAGCCAAGAAAACAAATGAATATTTCATAGAACAAATCAATTTAGTTTTTATTCGAGTCACAGATGACTAGGCTATGATGCCTCAGACACATTATGCAAAAATCTTGCTCCTTTGAAAAGTCAATAAGGCTGGGGAAGGAGAAAGAAAACAGCCAGTAGTAAGATGGATGGACTTGATTACAACAGTGACAAATGCACCATTGAGAGACCTAAAATGCTATGCTGAAGACAGATCATCTTGGAAAGTGTCTATCTGTGTGGTTGCTAAGATTCAAGAACAACCTGATGGCACTTAACCAATCAGAGACATACTGTTTCTTTCCAGCTAAAATCAACAAGCCAAGTTATTTTATTTTTCCTTAGAAATTGGAAGACATGCAGAAAACAAGTAACTAGGTGTGCTGACAGCAGGTGTCAAAAATACAGTATTATTGCTAGCATTCATGTATGAACAAATATGACTGCATTAACCACACATCACTAAGGGAAACAGAAGAAATGTAAAAATACCTGACCTTGTGGATGCAGTTTCAAACCTTTTAGTTGAGCTAACGTTGCTAGCTTCTCCAAAGTACACCAAACCCAAAAATTCTTGCAGGGTGTCATCACAAAGAACAAAATCTACATTACTATGTCTTTCATTTGATTGTAAAATCATTGATCTATTGATCCATCCTAACCATAGTCAGTACATCATTGCCATCTTAGCTGGGCATTATCATAACCCACCACATTTATTCAACAAGAAAATGACTTTAAATGTGATTATAGTTCCTCTCCCTGAAGAAAGATCAGACAGGAAGAAAAGTTATTGAAAACATATCAGTTATTTTAAGTACTTTAGTTTCTTGCCTACAGGTTGGACTTACTTGGTTCAAGAGACCTGGTTCTCATGTTTTTTTTTTTAATTAATTGTTATTACACATTTCAAGAATATATAACAAGGAGAATCCAATGTCTAGTTTTGCCAGCGACAGATAAAATTCTTTCAGAGGTGTGGATCTTCAAGAATCATTGCAATCAAATAAATGCAAAAACATAGCTAGGAAGAACATTCTTTAATAAAGAAAATAAAGGAAAAACAGCTGACTACTTTCTGCTAAGATAGATGTGCTTCTTGCCACTGCAAGAGACAAAATGAAAGAGAAGAATAAAAGGAGGAGTCACACAGTGGCAGTCTTGCTCTCCACCCTAAGGAATGTGGATTTAGCCAAAACATAAACAACATGCATAAAATCACCATAGCAACAGGATAAGGGAAGGGGGCCCATTTCCCCTAGTGACACTTAATAAACCATTTTTACAAATGAATGAAGCCTAGCTGACAAATACATGACAAGTTTTCCCTTGCAAAGGTGTCAGTGGTGATGCTGAACTTCCTCAAATTAGCATACTTCAGTGTTGACTCCTAATGACTGCTTGGACTAAATGAAACAAAATGTTTAAAAGTTATATTTATATACTTACTTACTAAGCACATTTAAATTATATTAAAGTAACCAAAATATCCCCAAGGCATGTCACAACTTTTGAGCACCCCTAATGTTTCAAAATTGAAAGTTGAAAAATTTGACACACCCTACAAGTAGACTAATCTCTTCAGAATTCTGACAAATTCAGAAGTGGTTTGCCATTGCCTCCTTCCTAGGGCTGAAAGGGTGAAAAACTAACCAGTCGAAGGTCACCCAGATTACTTCTTGCCTGGGTGGGATGAAGTCAATCTCTGGTTTTCGAGCCTGATGCCTTAATCATAACACCAAATGGGCTCTTGATGAGCCACGGTGGCATAATAGTTAGAATGTAGTACTGCAGGTTACTTCTGCTGACTGCCGGATGTCTGCAGTTTGGCAGTTCAGATCTCACCAGGTTCATGGTTGACTCAGCCTTCCATCCTTCCAAGGTCAGCAAAATGAGGACCCAGATGGTTGGGGGCAATATGTAAACCGTTTAGAGAGGGCTGTAAAACACTGTGAAGCAGTATATAAGTCTAAGTGCTATTGCTGTTAAATGCTATTAATAGAACAAATAGACCCAGCAGACCAAATAATAAATACTTGAGCTCACTTGGATGTACATTTAACTTCCTCTTTAAATTTTGATTTGAAATCACATTAAGGGAGAAAACGCTCTGAAATTTATTTATTTTTTTTTTAACTGGTATAGTAAGATTCCAGGAACAAAAGAGTCAGAATTATCCACACAACATAATATATTCTGTACACATTTTGCAGTATTAACTATAGGCATTTAAATAAACCTACCCACAAATAGGGATTCCAGGTGTTTAAACAGCTCTACCCACAAATAGAGATTCCAGCATTTCCAGTTGGATCTAATACTATTTCTTAACTCAAATCAAAAGAGTGTTCAGGAGTGTATAGTCTGTAAACAATGTAAAAGAAATGTCCAGCAATAAATGTTTTCCAACATTCCAAATTGCAATTTCTGCACTGAACATCTCATAGGATGCTCCTATGAAAAATTCCTTACTATCCTGGAAACTGCTTTAAAATAGTATGATAAATGGAAGACCTTTTCAATTGTAAAACAACAACAAATTCATCTCAATTACCTTTATCTTACTCCAGGTACCAAGCTATCTCTAATTTTTTCCCCCCATTTCTCTCAAAGCAAAAGATACATTAACATTTCCCAGCTGAGATAAATAAAATCCAAAGCACAATCCTTATCAGAATTATTGATATAACATGAAATCTAGTTTATTCCAATGTATAGATAAAGTAGGCAGGATAATACACTCAGATATTTATGAAGTCAGAATAGGAACAAACTTTTGGGGTTTTTATAAATTCCTCATAGAACATATAGCCAGTATTTGTACTGGTTGCTTCCAAGTCCCTTTTTCTGAAGTTGATCCCAAAATTTCAGTGCTTACAGCAATAGCTATTATATTCAAAAAATTCCTACACCACTTTTTTTTTCTGAGAACTGTTTGTGTATATAATCTTGCTGGTGACAGCTATCAGCAGTGGCTGCAAGAATAATGAGAACATCGTTTTGATGGCTAGGTTTTTGTTGTTCAAAAGTTAAGACAAATCTCATGCGCCTTGCAAAAAATCTGAGCATTATAGTAGTGATTTGTTTCCTCTGCATTGTAAGAGGAAAGAGAGGGGAGGGAAATAATTTTTTCAAGTTGTGCTCGCTGGAAAAGTTTTCATCTTTTGAAAAAGTTGATGGTTTTGATGGCATGGAAAAATTCTGTCAGTTTTGTCGGCTTTTACTTACTCAGTTCCAAATATGAAAAGATATTTGAGTATTTTGTCTCTCTCTGTGAGCTCCTGTATTTCATATTCCATATGTGTACTCCATATGTATATAACAAATAGGAAGGGGAGGGGGGAAAGGCTTTTCTGCCTGACAGGTAAAAAATGTACCTGGCAGAGGTTTGACCTTTTTAACCCTCTGGCATGTTCTGAACTCTGGTCTTAAATTTTGAAATCATGATAATTTCCAGGTTGCAAAGGATGAGTTCTGAAGGTCAGGAAATTTACAACAAGGTACCTTTTATACTTTCTTGTCCACCCAAACGTTATGTTAGCTGCTTTATGTATTTAAGAAAAAATTACAATTCTCTGCACAAGAAACTGGGAGGAGTTGGGTTTTGCTAATTGTGAGGGTTCTCTACTTTTCAGGGACTGGACACATTATAGCGTAGCAAAACTGTACTCCCCATTTTATTGCAACACATACCAATTAATGGCTATTGCACATTTCAGGAGTATATAACAAGGAGGGTTCAACATCTAGTTTCCCCTTGCAAGGGTATCAGTGCCCAACACTAGGCTCTTGTTCTAGGACTTGGAGAATGATGTTGCCACGTAAATATGTCTTTAATGTTCAGTTCTTTATACTCAGTCTTTCAATGCTCGGTTTAAACAAAAGTCTCCAAGCCTATAAACTAGTATACAATGCAGGGGAATTTTTGGAACACTTGACAAACAAAGTTCTCAGATCTGTTTCATGTTGGGATCCATGTGTGGTGCAGGTCTGTTAGAGATATGTGGGGAAAGGTCTTACTGGATTATCTGGGAACAGTTTGATCCTGTTGGACCTGATGAAGTGGGCAAGGTCCTCAATGCCGCCTAACCTGTCAATTAGATCTGTGTGCCTCCTGGCTGGTGAAAGCCTTCGGGATGATGGCTGCCAGGTGGGTGCAGGCAGGAATATCCTTTCCACTGAAGGAGGGGATGTTTTCAGGGTCTTTCAGTAAGGCCCTGGTCCATACCAGAAGGAAGGGCATGCTGTGATTCCTGTCAGTCAAGGAATTCCAGCTGGCAAAGTCCAGGAGAAGAGCTTTTTCGGTTATGCCTCCCATCTTCTGGAACATTGTGCCCCCAAGGCGAAATCCGATCCCAGTCTTTTGGCCGTCTAGGTCCTGGCTCTGCCAAGTGGTCTAGGGCCCCCATGGGAGCATGTCTGAAAATGGTTATGGATCTTCCTCCTTTCCTTCCCATCTTGTCAACTTTAAATCAATTGATATTTAATATTTTATCTTGTCTTTATGATTGTAAGCTGCCTAGAATTACCTTTAGGCTAGATGGGAGGCATACAAGTTTAATTAATCAATAAGTACATAAAATGTTTAAAAATGATCTTCCAGCAAACAAATAAAGGAAAAGATAATTTGGAACTGCAGACCCAGCCTTCTATGCATTCAATGGATTATGAAGACCTAATCTTCATTTTGCACATCCCAAATGCATAAAATGTTGTAGGAGCAGCAAAGAAGATCATCAGCAAGTCTAATGGATATGCTAATTACAACGCCATACATTTTAAGCTAGGTAGCAGCAATACTGGGTTAGTCTATAGCTCTTATCATTTGAAGCAACTTGGCTACTGGCTATGCTAAATGGGGATAATAGGACAACAATAGTGTTTTTGAGTATCCAACTGTGAACTAACAGGAGTCAGTCTAGGGTTAATTCCCGGGAACAAATAGTATGTGATCAGTTGACCTAGATGCCAACTTCAATTTGTCTTCCTAAATTTCTGCTGTAAGCTCATAAAGAATATTCATGTATTGAAATAATAAATACCAATATACCAATAAAATTAGTGTGAGCTCTTTTTTTTCTTTCTTGGCTGAAATGGAGACCTGCGGCATCAACAACTAAATTACAGCAAAATGCCATTCAAAATAAATGGTTTTCTATAGCTTAATGAATAGCTAGTTTGAGTGGCAGAATGAATTGAGGCATTTCTTTTAATTTAATGCACGTGTGAAAGAATTTAACTGCATTAAAAGAAGAGCTATCATTCTGGAAAAACCATATTTAATGCCAAGAAGGATAAAATAGAAAATTATTTTACTAATTAAAGTAATCAAACCTCTTCAGACCAAAGAGTGGATGGGATCTAAGATGAAGTTAAAATGTTTGGCCATTAACTTGTGTAAAAAAACAACAACTAAATACGTTTAGGGAAATTACAGCTAAAGTCATTATTGGGTATTACAAGGTTCTAATGTGCAGAAGAAAACTTTAATGAAGGTCAATTACTGCAAATCAAAAACTACTATGTTCAGTTCAGGTGATTGCTGGAAACAACTAGTTGGTGCCTTCTGCTCCCATCAAAGAGTTCTTGTTAAAGGCTGTAATTTATGTATTTCCTGCTTTCTGATCCAAAACAGGTTCATTGAAGCTCATAATGATCTGTCAAAGCAGAGAGGAAGGAATCTCTGATTCTCTAAATGTTGTTCAACTATAGTTGCCAGCATTGTGCGCCATTGGCTGCTGTCTGGATCTTCCAGGATTTACAGTGCAAAAAAGATCTTTCAGACTACTGCATTGATCATTCAGTGAATGCATTAAGACAAAGATCTTTCATTTCTCATCTGAGTTCTAAGACTGAACATTTGGACGACTACTTTTTAAAAAAAAATTGGAGGGTGTTTTAAGGGACAAAATGGGTGCTTTAAGCATTGCAGAGATTTAAGTCACTCACTGCACCCATTTAAACATTCTTAAACTCCCCTTCTATGCAGTTGTTACTCTTCTCTGTACACTTTCTAGAGTCTGAACATCTTTTTACATTTTAGTGACCAAAACTGGAATACTGCATCCAATTTTGATCTCCACCATGCAAAAAAGATGTCAAGACTCTAGAAAGAGTGCAGAGAAGACCAACAAAGATGATTAGGGGGCTGGACACTAAAACATATGAAGAAAAGTTGCTAGAATTGGGTATGTCTGGTTTAGTGAAAAGAAGAACTAGGGGTGACATGATAGCAGTGTTCCAATATCTCAGGGGCTGCCACAACGAAGAGGAAGTCAAGCTATTCTCTAAAGCACCTGAGGGCAGGACAAAAAGCAATGGGTGGAAACTAATCCAGGAGAGAAGCAACCTAAGGAGAAATTTCCTGACAGAACAATTAATCAGTGGAACAGCTTGCCTCCAGAAGTTGTATATGCTCCAACACTGGAAATGCTTAAGAAGAGATTGAATAACCATTTGTCTGAAATGGTATAGGGTTTCCTGCCTAAGCAGGGGGTTGGACTAGAAGACCTCCAAGGTCCCCTTCC
>JANHFR010004862.1:31294-43000 GCA_032468015.1 Mimophis mahfalensis | reverse complement strand
CTCCAATTTATTTTGAGTTTAGAAGCTTCAGAACAAATTTAATCATTTTAAATAGTTGTATGCATGTTATGGCCTGGACTTATATTAATTTTTGCTCCAAAAGACACATCAGGTCTTATTTTCTAGTTAGATCTTATTTTCAGGCAAATAAGGAACTAAATGTGTCCGCCTGGCTGACAATTTTAACTGGGGCTTATTTTGGGGGTAGGTTTTATATTAGAAGCATCCTGGAAAAATCATGCTAGGGCTTATTTTTTGGTTGGGTCTTATTTTCAGTGAAACAGGAGTATGATGGGCAAAGTGCAAGGATCTAACTGTCCTTCCTGCATGTATCTGATTCCTCAAAAGGACTACATAGATTGTGAGCTTTTATTTATTACAACATTGCTGCCACCATGTTGTCTGTGCATTTCTTGTTATCTTCTCACCTTCCCGATATATGGATTTGGTGATGCTTTTGGGAGTGTTCTAGGAGTTGGTCCTCAATCCAGACAATGCTGGCTGGGATGAATATCAGTTTTCAGCCATCATTCCTAACATGAGAACTACCATGTCTGGATTACAAAAGTTATCATGTCTGGATTACAAAAGTTCAGATGACTACCAAGTGACAGTGGTTAGTATAGATGCTTCCACCTTCATTGTCACCTGGTAATCACCCAAATTGTTGCAGCTCAGATATGGTTGTTTGAATAGTATGTCTGTCATAAAAATACATTTCTGCCATGGCCACAGACAACAGCAAATGCATAGTATTGTTACTCCCCTTATATATCATTCTACAATAGTCCCTAGTATGAAACTATGGAATTCCACTTTTGAGTTCAAAAAGCAATATGCTTCTGTTATATGACAGCATCTCATAAAGGTTTAGGATATTGACATGCATGTACACTAGGATAATATAATTCATGTTTAGAAGAGTATAATTCAGTTTGTGGGCTGTACTTATGAGATAATTTGCAAAGGAGCTGCTGGTCTACATAGTAGAAATCTCTCCCTCTCATTAACCTTTCATAAGTGTTAACTTGTGAAAATTATTGGCAGCTTTTTTTTCTTTTTTCTTTTAAAAAGACTTTCAGATGCTCCAAAATGACTGCAAACTTTCAGTATGTCATTTGGTATTGCTACTGTAGAGTTTTGTTAGATTCAACTTTTTCGGGTGGTATGAAAAGGGAGTACTTCTGTATCTAGGGCTAACCATGTACAAGATTTGGAAAACTTGTGTCTTTCATTTCTTTCGTTGGGGAATGGGCTTAGAAAGAAAAAAGAACACATCCAATTTTGGAGAAACTAAGTATCTCCTTAACATCCTTGTTTCTACCAGAGGCACCCATAAAATCAAAGGCTTGTTCAGAATGAAAAAATGTGTGTTCTGATGCCAGGATGCAAACTCTCCTCATTATATTTGTGTGTGCAATGTTCTGTTGTTCTTGCAAAAGCGATGTATTGCAGTCTTTCAACACACGTTTTGACATTTTCCCAAAGACACTCATTGGACAGAAAGCAACACCAATAAGGATGTTGTTGTTGTTGTTGTTGTTGTTGTCTGTTAAAACAGTTTCCCCAGATTATTAATGCAAATGCCCCATTTCTAGGAAATTAAAACTACTTCCCCATTTTTTCATTAAATATGTGGGCTGCCAGCTCAAATTATTTGAAGTTTTGTTCAAGAATAATTGATGCAGTCCTGCCAAACAAAGATAAGACTGCAACACAAGTAACCACAGGAGAGAAATTTGGATGGTAACTGCTACCGGTAGTCTGCCAGCCATCTGTGTAGAGTTGGAGTGTTAAAGTTCTGCCTGGAAGAAGCCATTCTGCTGCAATGCAACAATTTTCTATCTCATTCTGAAAGGAATCCTGCCTTTTGGAGACTCCCAGGATGGGGCTTTGGAGATGAGTCAGGTGAGGAGAAGGATCAGCATTCACATTTATGTATGAACATTGGGAAAGACTTGGGGGCTCTTGGGGGAAGGCATTGGTTCCATTGGTTTGGTTTTATTAATTGTGGCTTGGTATTATAGGTTTATTATTGGTATTATGTGGTTTAATGGGATGCAGTGGCTCAGTGGCTAAGACGCTGAGCTTGTTGATCAGAGAGGTCAGCAGTTCAGTGGTTCGAATCCCGAGCGCTGCATAACGGAGTGAGCTCCCGTTATTTGTCCCGGCTTCTTCCAATATAACAGTTCGAAAGCATGTAAAAATGCAAGTAGAAAAATTGGGACCACCTTTGGTGGGAAGGTAACAGCATTCCGTGCACCCTCGGCGTTTAGTCATGATGGCCACATGACCATGGAGACGTCTTCGGACAGCGCTGGCTCTTCGGCTTGGAAACGGAGATGAGCATTGCCCCCTAGAGTTGGGAATGACTAGCACATTTGTGCGAGGGGAACCTTTACCTTTACCTTTATTATAGGTTATCAAAGAGGGAGGGAAACTAGGAAACAAAGCATTGTCTGGAAGTAAATCTTTATGTAATAACTGGCAGGGGAGGAGGTATATTGGTGTCTCTAACCTACATGCTGGAGAGAAGAAATGCAGCCTATCTAAAGTCATGTAGCAAAAGTGGGCCTTTCAAATTGAAAGATTTATTTGATTTTGTCAGGTCAGTGGCTGGTAAAGAAAAAAATAGCTCTTTTTAAAGTCCATCCAAAATTCTAGTCAAAGCAGCAAAAGGAACCTACTTCTCTGCTCTCATTGCACAAATCAACAATACTTTTCTGTGCTGTATGGTTTACTCCATGGATATATTGTGATGAGCACTTTTCTTTTTTTTCCAAGCCATCAAATTGCCTTTGATTTGTTGAGTATTGAGGCAGGGAGGTAATATTAGCAATCATTTGTGCTGTTCTTATGGATTATTTTTGTTGTTGATCACAGAATTCAGATGATCAAAAGGATTGTTGATTGTCACTCCTCTGCTTACCATACTTAGCTGATCAAATTAACCAGAGTCAATGCCTCAAATCAATGCCTCAGAAGTATATTGGATATTTTTGAACTTATTTCAAAGAGGCAGATATAAAATAACCCTGTACATATGGTCCTGTCTCAAATTTTTTATTCTTGGATAAGACAATCAAGAAAAGGATGTCTTCACAATTCCATGTAGAACTGGTTATTTGGACCTGTTTCAACCAAAGAATATTATACAGTTTGATAGCTTTGGTGATGACCAAGACAAAACACTAAATAATGGCAGTTGCAATTCTGCTAATTTTCCTGGACCTCTTGGCAGTGTTCAATACCATCAACCAAAGCATTCTTCTTGGCTGTTTAATGGTCTTGGTGGAAATGTTTTGCATAGGTTCCATTCCTTCCAAATGGGTTCCCTATGGAAGATGGTGTTGGAGAACTGCCATCATCCCATGGGCAGCTTGTTCCACCTTGTTACCTGTACTACCCAGATTATCTGCCATAGATGCTCTGCCATGTTACATAAACATGAAACTACGGAGATTATTTGGTGCTTTGGAAAGGGATGCCTTTAATGTATTGATAGCACTTTCATCAGTTATATGAACAGTATGATTTCATGGCACTCTTTATTTGCAGAGATTTTGCCCTTGTTAATCCAGAGAAATAGACTTTTGCTCATGTCTTCATATGGTGCTCTTTCTATAATTAGAGGTGATTGGATCGTTTGGTCATGTATCTGTGATAAAACAGGACATAAGTCTTCTCCATTCAAATGTAAAGTATTCATTAAAGAGAAATAAAACAATAAAGATACAAAACCTTAACTAGGCTAAGTATACTCTATGTGTGCAAGTAAGGATGTATGTGTGTAAGGGACAAGAACAGCAGAAGAGAAGAGAGCAGTAGAAGAGAAGAGAAGGCAAGAGGCTTTTTTATTCTGTAGGAGAGCTTGTGCTCTGGCCCTATGTTATTGGTGGAGATGGTCAGATGACCTTCAGTGTGACTCAGCAATCATGGCCAGTAATATTCTGACAGCCCCAATGATTTCCCAAATTTCCAAAAACAAGGTCTGCACAGATAAATTATGTTTGCTATTTTTAAGGGATGTTAACCCTACACTCATACATCAAGTGACTAAATATCTTTATCAAGTTATGCAACTGCAGAAAACTTTTAGATATATTGTGTTATTGTCCTGATTTTTTTTCCTTCCCCCAATAATTAATTGCTTGTGATCTCTTTTTTCATCGCACTCTTTTTATTGTAAAGGCTGCTCAAAGACCACAATAAAGATATTTGATCTGAATATACTAATAGCATTCAACAATACTGCTCCCTGCTAAAGGCTCAAGGCAGTCAGTAGCCTTGAACATTTCCTAATATATTTGGAAGATGTTCCTGTTGCCTAGGGTTTGGCTATGTGATGTATAAGAGAAGGCTATTCCTGTGTCTTCCTAGAAATGGCATATATTCACCCAGGGTGGATTTTTTGGACATCCTCCCAGTGTTCTTGCACAGTTTAGGAAAGCAGGCAAACCAAATCTTTACCCTCTTTTAACTGTTAATTTATTTTAATGATTTGGATTGTATTGATTGTACTGTCATCTTAAATAATTTGTATTCTGCTTTATAATTGTAAACCATCTAAGGTTTGGGTAAGCAGAAAGGCAGGATATAGACTAAAGAAAGAAACAGAAGCATTTTAGATCTGTAACCATGGATTCTTAGTGATATGCTACAGTGTGAGTAGGTCTTTTTCCTTGTCAAAATCTTTATTGTGGTTTTTATTTTTATTACCATCTCTAAGTGGGCATTTGTGTATAGGTTTTTGTTGTTGTTGTTGTTTTTTACACAGTTAATACAAGCTATTTAAAAAAACATGAGCATGTATTCATACTGTTATACTAAAATATGGCCTATTATTTTGTTTTCATGTTCATGGCATCTATTGAAGCAAAATGCTTGTAATTGTGGTTAATATGACAGGACATATGTGTTGAGATAACTGGGGCATTTTTAATTTAATTTAATTTATTTATTTTCTAAACAGTACTAAAAGAACACAAGCTTTATTTGAGTCAAGACTCATTACTAAGAATTATTTGATATGGAAAAGAGTTCACTGTTATTCTTTCTTTATAGAATAGCTTTCCGATGGCTGAATGATTTAATGACACAGCTAGAATGGCATCCAGATCTCCTGATCAGGGTTTTTTATTTTCTTCAAATTATAAAACTATAACCGGCACAATTTATTTTATTTCTATTTGACTTATTAGATTTGTTTGCTGCCCATCTCACCTCAAGGTAACAATCATGAATGAATGAATGTGGATATCTATATACATTTCAATTATTTACTCTTATAATCCTTGAAAAAAGTAATGATAATAATGACCTCAGTTGTTTCCCCACATCTTCCCAGGAAATATGTGAAATGACTTTTATGGACATGCTACACAACAGAATAACAGAGTTGTTATTCTGGGACATTGGAGGTCTTCTAGTCAAGCAGGAAGCTCTATACCATTTTAGAAAAATAGTTGTCCAATCTCTTCATAAAAACTTCCAATATTGGAGCACCTACAATTTCTGGAGGCAGGTTGTTCAGCTGATTAATTGTTCTAACTATCAGGAATTTTTTCCTCAGTTCTAGGTTGGTTCTCTCCTTTATCCCAAAGGTACTTTTTCAAAAGGCAACTTGACTTTCTTTGTTTTTTCTTTGAAAACATTTCCCTTCTCATCCAAAAAAGCTTCTTCAGTTCTTCAGCAAACCAAGATGTCCTGAAGAAAAAACAAAGAAAGTCCAGTTGCTTTTTGAAAAAGCACCATGACCTGGATCATTGGCAATCTAAAGATAGGACAACACCTGGGATTAGTAGGGAATCTCAGCTCTTAGAGAAGATCCTGCTGGGGGGAGGTGCCAAACTACTTAGTAAATGTTATTTATTCTTGACCAATTTGAACAGACAGGGAGGAACCCTTGAGGTTCAGAGAATGGCTTGGGAGAGAAATTTGGGATATAATATTAATCCACTTGATTGGGATAATATTTGGCGTAAAAATATTAGACTAATGAGGTCTACGTCATTTAAGGAAAACTTTTATAAAATGGTATTTAGGTGGCACCTCCCACCCTCCAGGTTGGCTAGAATGTTCCCTGGGCTTTTGCCCCTTTGCTGGAAGTGTGGAGTAAAGGAAGGAACTTTTTTTCATTTATGGTGGTCGTGTGGGAAGGCGAGGGTATATTGGAGATTACTACAGAAATGGATATTTGAAATGTTGGGGTATAACATTGAATTCCGTCCAGAGGTATTTTTATTAGGCATTAGACCCGAAAAAGTGGTAGACTGTATTGGTATCTAATATTGCACATCCTGACTGCAGCGAGGATAATGTGGGCCCAACATTGGAAGTGTAACTCAAGCCCACCTGAAGAACTGCTAATTCAGAAAATATTAGATTGCGCAGAGTCAAATCACCTGACGATGTTTTTGAATGATAAGGGGGACACCGATTACTATCTCTATTGGATGAGGATCTTTCTTTGGAGTGTATTTAATCTTTCTTTTTCTTTACTGATATAGCAATAATGTGTCATTGTTGTGCACTGTCGTTTCCTGTTTTGTAATTTTATTTGTGTGTTATTGTGAAAAGAAAAAGAAAAATTAAAAAAAAAGCAAGATGCCCTGAAGAAAAAACAAAAAAAGTCCAGTTGCTTTTTGAAAAAGCACCATGACCTGGATCATCGGTAATCTCCATGGACATTTCTTTCCTTTATTAGTTTCCAACCATTGCTTCTTGTCCTGCCTTCAGGAGTTTTGGAGAACAGATAATTGAGCCTTGAGCATCTTTCATTGTGAGTGTGGACATTTTTTGTTTTCATCCTGCTGTAGCCAATAGCAAGCCAAAGACCATACTTGGCAGCACAGTTACTTGGTCATCCTCAGCTTCCTGTGTTCTAGGAAATCATGCATCTTCTTGAAAGGATGGGATATATTGCTGGAGATACTAGGTTAGGAATTCTGAAGTTTTACAGAGAAAGCAACTGCATCGGTTCCATGGGTTGTGACCAGATCAAAAAGCCATTCCCAGTATGAATGCATAGAGAAGACTCCCTTATTTATTGCCACTACAGGAGGGTTGAAGGAAAAGTAATACCTCCAATGTTATAAGTCACCAAACGATGGCAATTTAATACAATTTAATACACCATTTTTCCTGTAAAAG
Source organism: Mimophis mahfalensis (assembly GCA_032468015.1). NCBI lineage: Eukaryota > Metazoa > Chordata > Lepidosauria > Squamata > Mimophis > Mimophis mahfalensis. The sequence continues at coordinate 35,848 of JANHFR010004862.1, read as the reverse complement.
GTGCTCTGATGTGTTTTTTGGCTTCTGTTCTTTCACATCAGTTGGTAGAAAGTGGTTCTGAGAAACAGCTCTCTTACTCTAATTCATAAAATGAAGGCTGGAATATGCATGAAGGCGCTTTAAGCAACATGCCATGACTGAATTTTTGACTGCTGAAGAAATTCTTCCGATTCTTCTTCATGAAATTCACCACTGAATGCAGGTGTTTATGGTGTTGATTGGTTTGGGATGAGTACTGGGCATTACTAGGCCAAAAAAATAAATAAAAAAGTATGATGGTGAATGGGACAGAGCTGATTTGCGTGATCAAGAACAAAGTGGATGGCTTGTGACAGCAATTGATTAATTTTGCATGAGAAAAGTTGATGAAGTGATTAAGGACAATCAGTAGATCACTCAAAGGGAAATGTCAAACTGTCAAGCTTGGCATCTCACAGGAATGTGTGGGTCACATAATTGAAGTTCTTCAATACTAAAAGGTTTGTTCAAGATGAGTTCCTTTCATGTAGAAGAAATGAAAGCTTCAAGAGTTGAAATTTGCCAGCAATTGCCATGCTATGAAAATGGAGGAATTTCTTCATAGCATTGTGGCAGGCAACAAAATATGGACTTCTTTATTATGACCCAGAAATGAAATGAAATGCCAGTCCATGGAATGTTTCGTTACTTGGATGAGTAACGAAACGTCTCAGCTTTAATAAAATCTGGTCCAGTTGTCATGATTTAACCTTTTCAGCTACAGTCCATAGAATACCATCACACAGCTTTACCTCTGAGAGTGGGGAATTAAAACCCTATCTTAGGCACAAAAATTCGTGGTTGCATTCTTTGGGACACAAATGGTATTATTCACATAGATTTCCTTGAAACTGGCAGCTTTATCAATTCCGAGTGCTACATTGCATGTCTCAAAACACTGAAATAAAGATTAGTTAAAATTTTGAAGCAAAAGGAGGAAAATGCTGCAAGATGGCAATGCTTAGATGTCATCTGACAAACCACTCAAGAAGCAGCTGAGCAGTTGGCTTTCACCCAATTGTACCATACAATCCAGACCTGGTTTTGTGCATCTTCCGTGTTTTCCCAAAATTGAAGGTAAACAGTAGGCATCTTGTTTGACTTAAATAAAGAAACAGCAAGACGCATCAGATCTGATTGAACAGACAGTGTGGTGGGTTCTTTTGTTTGGGTTGTTGTTGTTGTTGTTGTGACAGCTTTAAGAACCTTGTCCATCATAGCAGAATTACGTACTGAATAGTGGTAATTATGTGGAGAACTAAATGTAGGTAGCAAAAGAGCTCCTTTCAAAGATTGTTTCCTGTTTAATACCCCTATTTAAATTAAAATTAAGCTGGCATTACTTTTCATTCAGCCTTCATGCCCTGTGGCTTTGAATTAGTATATTGACTTATTAAATAACACGTATGTAGTCCCTGATAACATTTGGCATAGTAATTGAAGATGCAACCTTGGTAATTCAACACAGTTTTGAAAAACAGCTTTGGTTGTCCTGCAGAGATTAGATTTTTAGTTGATGCTATGTCATAGTGAGTATAATAGCATCACTCGATTTAATGACTTGTACATGCCAAATCTATAATGTAAACCCTCTTGAGTAAAGGGGAAACACATTTTCTGTACAATATTGAAAGGAATGTTTAAGAGCTCGTGAATTTTTCTGACTCGGTTGCAATGTAAGTTTAATCAGACAGTAGATATCATTGAGATTAAATGAATACTTTTACATCCTATATTTCCAGATGACTATTTTCCAAATGAACTCTTATTCTTATAAGGCAGCGTTGCTGGCTGGGGAATTCTGGGGAGTTGAAGTCCACGCATCTTCAAACTGTCAAGGTTGAGAAACACTGTTATAATGGGTGAGAAGAAGCTTGCATCTCCCTACCTGACCCACATATGACTTGTTAGGTTACAAAATCTTTTTCCACCCATTCTAAATACATCTCTGTTTGCAATCTCCTTTTCTGACTGGCTGTTTTCAATGGGACTTGAACCCAGAGGTTGAACGCATCTCACTGAATGCATCTCACTGAACAATGGCATAGAGTCTTTGATGGCATTCTGTGCCAGGTACCAAAAATAATGTAGTTGTCAGTACCTTAAAAAGTAAAGGTTTGATTCTAGGCCACAGTGCTCATATTTGTTTCTTGACTGAGGGAGCCAACGTTGTCACAAGTCAATTTCCTTGGGAAAGTGGCCTGCATGGCTATACACCAAAGGCTCACGGGATACTGTTACCTTCCCACTGAAGTAGTACTTATTGATCTATTTGCATTTTCATGTTTTCAAACTACTAGGTGAGCAGAAGCTGGGGCAAATAACAGCTCACCCTAGTGCATGGAGCTTGAGTCTTGAACCCAGGTTGTCAGTTCTCCAGCTTACATGCTCAGCATCTTTAAACGCTAGCCATTGTGCCCGTAAAAAGAACTCTAGCAACAGCAAGTTTTAACTGTGAACATTTTAATGTATCTAGAGGCCCACAGGCCATTTTTCCCACAAAGAAGACATGGTTGAAAATAAGAATATTTGGGAAGCATCTAAAAATGCATTAATTGTGGTCCCGACACCAGCAAAACCAGGAAGCTAGACTGGGGGACAGTCTCTCTCTGCCCTCAGTGTAGAAGGGATTGTCACTCTCAAATTAGGAGCCTCGGTGGTTCAGGGAGATAATGCCTCCTTAAGTACCACCAGCTGCCTGCAATTAGTGCAGGTTTGAGTCCACCAGGCTCAAGGTTGACTCAGCCTTCCATCCTTTTGAGGTAGGTAAAATGAGGACCCAGATTGTTGGGGGCAATAAGCTGACTGTGTAAAATGCCGCTTGGGGGGGTGGGAGAGAGCCCTAATGAGCAGGCATATGCATGGAATGAAGGCTGTTGCTGAACACACTGAGTCTTCGGAGAAGGGTGGGCTTTCTGCAGCCTGCTAAATTATAAACTATGATTTCCAAACTAGAATAACAGATTCGGGCATATGAAGCTAACATCAAAATCCACTTCATTGTTTATTGCAGCCAAAGTACTTTTTTATTATATTACATTATATTCCATTGTAAATCAGCAGCAGAATAGTATTACTGAATGACATCTACGTATTATATATGACGTATTATATATACATTCCCAAGGAAATTGACTTGTGACAACTTTGGCTCCCTCAGTCAAGAAATAAATATGAGCACTGTGGCCTAGAATCAAACCTTTACTTTTTAAGGTACTGACAACTACATTATTTTTGGTACCTGGCACAGAGTCTTCGGAGAAGGGCGGGCTTTCTGCAGCCTGCTAAATTATAAACTATGATTTCCAAACTAGAATAACAGATTCAGGCATATGAAGCTAACATCAAAATCCACTTCGTTGTTTATTGCAGCCAAAGTACTTTTTTATTATATTATATTATATTCCATTGTAAATCAGCAGCAGAATAGTATTACTGAATGACATCTACGTATTATATATGAATAATGAAAGTTTTGTTAAAGCCTAATTCACAAAGATTGGTACGGCTGAGGTAAAATTGTTCTCTCAATTGTGCAGCTCTAACAGGAAAATTTCTTTTCAAATTGGAAAAGAAAAACTCTCCACAATGGTAAATCAGCTGTTAGAGAAATGTGTCTTAGTATAGTTTCCATTAATATGATAGTTTCAACAATCCATTTACCCTGTCTGCAACCCAAACTCCTATGATCCAGGAATTGAATTTTGTTCTATTGTTTTTTCTTAAAAAAAGAAAAGAAAAGAAAAGAAAACCTGTTTGGAAAAAGTGGTCTTTAGTGTTATTGCTAAAGTACACAGAACAGCCTATTTAGTTGATGCTTCTTCACCTATAAAATGGGTTTAATAACATTTAATTATACACTGTTCTGAGCTGCCACAATATTTAATTAGGTGATGTTTGTGGAACAGCCTGCTAATAAGATACATCATATAAATGTTAAGTATCATGATTGCAAAAGGTCACTGGAGAGAAGAATACACATGTCCTGGTAAATAGGCATAAACGAACCATACCCAAAATTGAAGATATAACAATATCTGCACTTTCAGAACTACGATTTGTCAGAGATGTTTGGGGTATTGAAAACCTATCCATGAATTCTCCCTGTCCTTATTCTGCTATAGAGGAAAGAATGTGACTTTTAAGGCCTTTTCTGATGGGTAAGCAGAAAAAAATCCATTCAGTAGTGTCACAGAATAAATATCGTTATACATCTTTCTAATATGCATTGGGACAGCTCCATCTTTCCATCTTTTCTGCTTTCTATCCTAATCAGGCACTTTAGAAATAGGCTAAAACCTATTTATGTCCGCTCCCAGAGAGTTGGTCTCCTCAGGGTGCCGTCAGCCAAACAATATCGGCTGGCAGCCCCCAGGGGGAGGGCCTTCTCTGTGGGCGGACCCAACCTGTGGAACGAGCTCCCTCCGGAGTTACAGATTATCCCGGACCTGAAGATCTTCCGCCACGCCCTAAAAACTTGGCTTTTTAAGCAATCTGGCCTTGCCTGAGGGACATTGATTTTAATTGGGTTTTAAT
>JANHFR010004857.1:0-15788 GCA_032468015.1 Mimophis mahfalensis | reverse complement strand
AGCTTATTGCCCCCACAATCTGGGTCCTCATTTTTACCTACCTCGAAAGGATGGAAGGCTGAGTCAACCTTGAGCCTCGTGGGAGTCGAACCTGCACTAATTGCAGGCAGCTGGTAGTACTTAAGGAGGCATTACTCCCCTACACCACCACGGCATAGAATGGATTCAGGATGTTGAGAATAAATGTACATTTTTCTCACCTATTTATGAGAGTCAAATAAACAAGCAAAGAAGCTGTGGCATTTATGAACAGCTTGTACATCCTCCCTTTGTCTTCCTCGAAGCAGCAACAGATAAATGGAAATCTGATATGATAATAAGTCTTTGCGTGTTGAGAAGCAACTCTATGCTCCATCAGTTTCAGGACAAAGAGTTCTGGACAAATAGCAGAAATTCCTTTACTAGTCTCTTAGGTCTCTGTGTCTAGTTATCATCAGCCTTGTCTCTTTGTTATACATGCGTTCACATTTTCCCAATCACTAATTCTTTGCCTTACCTACAGAAAAGGATGGCTGTGAGGAGAAAGAATCTTTGTCTTGGTTCCGTATTATTCTAAGCATAGTTCATGTTAAAAATTTGCAGAGCAGTCTTTACTCTGCTGTAGTTGCCTTTTAAAGAAGGAAAAAAACCACCTTTGAAACTACTAAGTTGAATCTGAGAAGTCTCGTATGTGGCTCCAGATTTTTCTGGTTTGGGTTTTATTGTTTCTTTTGTCTCTATTGTGGTACATACATTGTTTTATTTTGGAATTGTAAGTCACCCAGCATTTATTTTAAGATGGGTAGCTGTACAAATGTACAACATATACTAATTGAAAAAATTACAATGCTGAATTCATACAATACGGTAAAACATAGAACACAGAATAATAAGAGCTGGAAGGGACTTCGGAGGTTTTCTATTCAACCCCCTGCTGGAGCAGGAAGCCCTATATTATTTCAGACAAATGGTTGCCCAGTCTCTTTTTGAAAGCCTCTTTCAACTTCTGAAGGCAAGCTATTCCATTGTTTAATCTATACATATAAAACAGAAGTGTGGTGAGCAGAGGTGGTATACTACCGGTTCGCTCTGGTTCCCGGGAACCGGTAGAACTGATTAGGGGTGATTCCGTGAACCAGCAAAAACCATCCCTGGCTGGCCCCAGCCACCGGCCCCCGTGCGCGCCCAGCTTTTGGAACCCAGGGAAGCCACTATTCCAATCTATTTCTGTTCTCCAAAGAGCAGAAATAGATTGGAATATAATGGCTTCCCTGGGCTCCAAAAGCCAGATTTTAAAGCTCTGCTGATTTAGCAGAGCTCCTCTTTTGAAGCAGAGGGGAATGCTCTGTCTGTTCCCTCAGCTAGAAGCTGCGCGTGCACACACACACAAGCCCGGGCAGCATCAAAAAGCCGGCTTTTTGATTGCTCTGTTGTTTGCTGTTGGAGCAGGAGGAGGCATTTACCGAAGCGCTCCGGTAAGCGCCTCCTTCTCCACCCCCAGCCAACAGCAAACGGAGCAATCAGAAAGCTGACTGGACAATGGTGATGGTAGCATGGCTCCCTGTGTGTACAGAATTAATGGGTCAGGGAGAATTTTTTTTTTAACATACCTGCCTTTATATGTTTGAAATGATATAGTGTGTTGTCTGCAAATAATATCACCCAGAAATGTGATCTTACATGAGTCTGTAAAACATATAAATTGGCTCTACCATTTCTTAAGCAGAACCTTTACATCTTTCCCTATAGTCTATCAACACATTGGATCTTCCTGCAGTGTAAGTTTGCATATTTTTGCCATGAAAAATCATGCTAACCCAGGGATCCACATAGAATGGGGAAAAAGAAAAAGGAAAGGGTGTTTTCTTCCTTCCACATATCTCCCTCCCATTGCCAATGCTTGTATTTCTTAATCAGGTCCAAACAATAGCAGCATTTTTATCTGGCAGTCTAGAAACTGAAATGAAATATGGTTAGAAAAAGCCTCTTAGGAATGTAAGAACTAAATTCTCTGGAGAAATACTGTATGTTTTCATGATAATACCACGATAAAAGCAAGTTGCTTGGGAATAATATTTATATCAACCGCTAAATGATGAGCTGTGCTTGCAAAATGATGGGGGAAGTTCAATCTTTAAACTTGGTTAACAAAATGGCATGTTGGAAAATGGTTGGATGTCTTCCACCTCTCCTCACCCTGCCCCTTCCTGGCTTATTAGAACAACTATTCACAACTTAAAAATTAAATTTGGCTGTTTATCACACTCATCAGTAAACCATAACTTGGCCCAGTAAGTGCAACTAATGTATGTATTAAAGGAACATCATTTCTCTTATACTATATGTTAGAGATGTAACAGGTGATATTCTGTGGAATTTCTACTCTCTCTTTTCCTCATTTTATAAAATTACAAAATGCAGAGTCAAAGATTCATACTGATGATTAGAACTGATACTTATAAACTGAAAAGACACAATTTGCTTTTTGACTCATTCTAGACTTACTCTATCATTTTTAATTCTGTTCTCTCCTGAAAGGCACTCAAGAAAGATTTTTATTGAATCCAGAAATAAGCTAAATAAAATAAATTGTAAATATTAGCAAAGCACTGTAAAAGTCATGTGGTCTAGTATATATCTCCTGTATTCATATGAACAAATTCATTTATACTTTCTTTTCTTCAATAACTTTAACTAGTACTTTCAAAAAGAATGAGGGAAGTACACCCCCAAAAGGACAATGTCAGGAACCACTAAAACAATGCAGAAAACTTAAAAACAGTCATTCCCGTTTAAAAAAAAGGCAACCCCAAAGCAAATGCAGAAGCTGAGAGGGAAACTAAGAGCAGCTGCTCATGCTAATTGAAAGCCTGGGTGTCCTGCCAAAAGCCATTAACCCTTCCATCTCTATTATTCTATGTTCTCTATTTCTAAATTGGGTGCTTCACAGCAGAAACAATTCAGCTGGCTGGACCACACATGCATTAAATTCACAACCTGTATGATCAAGGTGCATCATTGTCCCCTCCTGTATCTTTTCCCCTGGGAAGAAACAAGAAGTAGCCAACACTGCAGCAGCTATAAAAAGTCTTGGGGAACTCTAGGGAGTATCAGCTGATCACAGAAGTGTTACTTAATGTTCTTTATAATGAAAATGTTTGTAATCTTCTCCTTCTTCCTGAAGGGAGGAGGTTAATTCCATCCCTACATGGGTAATGGATGGGTTTCCCTGCTCTAATCCTGCCAGTTTCTGTTGTTTATTGACTTGATTCAGCATGTATCAGCTACATTCCAGCTGCAACTGTTAAGTGGTTCTTGGCTGTCTGCCCAGACCTATTAACTGAAGGTGGGAGAGAGAGAGGGAGGCGGGGGAAACCTCTCTTGCACTTTATTTTTAGCTGGTTCTCCAAACAGCATAAGCAATTAACTAACAGTTCAGGCAAACTGGTGAGAACCAGCTGAATCCCACCACTGATCTGAATTCATATGACCCAAAATTTAGATTTAATTTATTTTAACTTTTGTATTCTGTTTTTTAATGCCCTGTACACCGCCCTGAGTCCGTTTTGGAAAAGGGCGGTATATAAATTGAAATATAAATAAAATAAATAAATAAATAAAAAAGCTAGCTTGTATTCAAAAGCAATAAAAGCAAAAGCCATGACCCTATTAGCTGTAGCAGGGGACTCCAAACTTGACTTTGACACTTGTGTACTTCAAATCCCAGAATTCCCCAGCCAACATTCTAAATATGGAGAGCCCTGAGTGACAATATATGCTTGTATGTGCCTGGGCATTGGTGATGGGTAGCATGCTTGTACCTTTGTTTCCATTTATCACATCTGCATGTATACACATATGGAAGTAGCATGTGAGGAAAGAAACACACACTAGGAAGGGTTATTCTAGAATAAATTGGTGGAAGTTTCTTGTAAATCCAGAAGTTGAGCAACTCAACTATGACTGACTTCCAGTAATGAGACATAAACAAGACTCGCCTATTCACCAGGTTTTATTCCAAAGTAAATGTGATTCAATTGGAATAAAACCTACCCATATTCAGTTTAAAAAGCTATTTTAACCAAATGAATAAGTTGGCTAGAAAGCTTTTTAAACTGAATTTAAGCAGGTTTTATTCCAACTAAATCACATTTATTTTGGAATAAAAACTGTTTATATAAGGTAGGCTTGTTTATGTCCCATTACTGGAAGGGTTGTTCATAGTTATTCAACTTCTGGATGATGGCAACATGCTTGATTTTTCCTTTTACTGGGATCCAGTAAAATTGTTCTTAGGACAAGATTCCATGTAATATGTTCCTTCTGGACCCAATTCCTATAATACAGGGGTGTCAGAGGGATGCAGGAGGCCATTTTAGCCAAAAATGGAGCCCGTGAGGGATGCGCACAGCCCTTCTGAGTCTTGTTTTTACTGGCTGCAGTAGGCCGTCATAACCGAAAATGGAGCTCAGGAGCCAGTTTTCACTGGCAGAGCACTCGGGACACCACAGGTGCCCCCAACACGAATGACATTGAATTGGTCATCGCCACCATGGCCACACCCACCCCAGCCCCCCTAGGTCAAGCATAACCCTGATGTGGCCCTCAATGAAATCAAGTTGGACACCCCTGCTGTAATACTTCAGTGCTGTTGCTTACGAACAGAAGTTCACAAGCAACAGCACAAAGGATTTCCTGGAATCTCCAGATAATTATGCAAAGCTGCAAAGCTGCAAAGCTTAAAGTATTACTGCAGGAAACCCTCCTGTTGAAGATGATGCTTAGATGAAGAGACATTGGGCTATTCAAAAAAACAAGTTCGTTACATTTTGGTTTGTTTATTTTTTTTCTCTCACAAAGTTGAGAGGTTACATAGAAGCCACATTTTTTATTCTTCTTTTCTTTTAACACATTCATGTCCTTTGAGATAAAACATCAAGGCTCATTTTCAAGGGTCATTTGTGTGTTTCCTCCTTAATGTTTGTTAGAATTTATTGTGATTGAAATGGTATAGAGAAGTTTCCTAATCAATCCATTTCCTAACATCCACAATCTAATATTGGGGGGGGGGGACACACTACTACTTTCATGTACAATGTAATAAGCAAAATAAAATGGGCGACTTCAATTGTAGTTTCAAAAAGTGCATTTCCACCACATGTTACTAAAATATAACACTGGGTTGTTTAAATCACAATCTCTGTTTTATTGCTATTAGTAGCCTGCTTCTTCAATATCCACTTCATGAACCAGATAAAAGATATAAACATTGAGCAGGAAAAGAAATTACAAGACTGGTTTTGCTAGTTTTTGTTGAATATATTTATGTAGATGTTTTTAGAACATTTTTTTCTAGTTTAGAAATAGGCTTAGAATTGATCATATTGTGGCATAGTTTTTGAACAGGTAACATTACACACCATTCTTTGGCATAAATCTTTTAAGGTAACAATTGATATACAATGGTACCTCGGTACTCATTGTTAAATGGTTCCAGGGGGCCCGATGAGTACCAAAAACTATGAGTACCAAACAAATTTTTCCCACAAGGAATAACGTAGCAAGTCACAAGGTAGCCAACATCAAAAAGTTCTAGTTTGTATGTTGTGTACCAAACAAATGATGAGTACTGGGACAAAACTTCTGCATCAAAATGCATTAGGTACCAAATCCAATGAATTTCAAAGCAGTTGAGCACCAAGATATCACTGTAATAAGATATAAATGTTTTCTCTGGAATTTTGTAATTCAAATAAATTTCAAAGAGGGAGTAGACTTATAAGTACAGTAGAAATAGCTCTGCAGTTTCCCAATTATATATAAATGGTTCAATGACAATCAGATCTGGAAACCTGAATAGAAAATGGCTATTTCCTCAAAAGGACGTGGGAAAACAAATCTGAAATTCCTTTCATCCACTAAACTTAATGTCATAGTTGGGATCTTCATCTCCTTTAAAATGTTTTAATCTTAGGATGTCAAAGTACCTTTCTTGGCAAATATATTCTTCCAGGATATTTTTCAGTCTTCTCAGTCTACCCTACATCCTTGAAGTTTCCTGATGTTCTCCCATCTATATATCCATAATCTATCCATTAATTACGTTTACTTAGCATTTATGAGCTGTCAAAATTACTATGTGCTGTCACCTATAGACTGTTCCCAATTAATTGAATGTTTTTAATTACAATTTAAAGATTATATCATCTTTAAAATGGCACAATCCATTCTTTCGCCTATGAATGGAAACCTCAGAAGGAAACAATTGTTTTTTTCTGCATCAGAACTATTGCTGTTTCCTGTATGCAAATTAACTAAATTGCCTAAATTAACTAATTATTAAGTTAGACAATTAGCTTACTGAAACCTCAGGATTAACTAAAAATCCTCTTTAACACTAGATAGTGTGCTTTTTATATATAGATTATTTATTTATTTAGCTCTTTGTTATCAAGCTAGACAGAAGCTTCAGGCCATAACTTCTTTGGGTCTTACTAGAAATATGAAAATATCTGGCATTATAAATAAGGTAGTTTTTGTTTACAGTAGTATTTTGTTGTGGTGGTGATTGTTTCTAAACATATACTTTAATAGACAGGAATTTGTGTCTTCACAGAACTTTATGCCACCTGATAACACCTAAGATTTCCCGAGCTTTTCTAATTGCATACTACTTTAATACAATGTTGAATTCATCATGAACAATGTGTGGTTGATAGGTCATATCAACCAATCAAAGTGTGGTTGATAAGTAATAAGAAGACACAGTCTTTCTCAGCCCAATCAATCTCACAACATGGTTGTTGGGGGGCAGGGCAAGGATGAAATGAAGAGAGAATCCAGTCTAAGCCACTTTAAGCTCCTCTGGGCTTAAGTAAAACCTATACTGTTATGGGTACTATTTATAGGTACATAATCTGTTTGGTTTTATAGAGATGGCTCTATTTTTCTAGAAGCCAGCATTCCTAGAACTGTTAGGTCCTTTTCCTCTTCCATTTGTGGATTCTTTGACATCTGCTTCCTTTTAAATCTTTTGATGCCAAATTATCTTTTTCTGTCCTTGATATAAGCCTTGATAAGACAGAATTTCTTGAGGGTTCTCTTAAAAACAAAATATTCAGTAGGTTAAAATGATTGAACTGATAGGAATTGGCCTCTTTCAAAGAGATATTTTCTAGTATTAAAGACAATGGTGTCTTGGTGGGTAAAGAACATAAATAAATCTGGCACCAAAAGCAAGACTCGTTTAGTATTTCCTGAAAGGTAACCTTTGCAAATGTAAATCTATAGCTTAGCTCTTTGTTTACAGAAGATCCCTAAGCTCCGTTCTCCAGGCAACACATTTTAACCCCAAGTGGCTTCACAAAAATAGAGATTCAAGAAAAACTACCTTCCAGATCTGTAGGATTTTTTTATACTTACATAAATATATCACCTTGTCAAATACATTTCTTGCATCTTATAATCCTGTGTGTGTGTGTGTGTGTGTGTGTGTGTGTGTGTGTGTATGGCATTATGCTTTGTTTGGGTATTTTCCCACATCTTCATAGTTGTGCTTTTAAAGTTGTAGCGACGTTTTGGTAAAATCTCATTTACCATCTTCTGGCTCATATGTGGAAGGCAGTAGCAGCCGTTTCTGTTTTAAAATGGTAGTGTGCTTTTCTTAAATACTTGTCTCCTGGAAATAAGCAGCAGGCTATACTGCAAGTACAGAATAATATAACATGTAATAGTGACCAAAGATAAATATGGTTATCACCACTATAGAAATATTATGTCAACTGTTTGTCATGTTGCAAAATAATTTACTTGGCACTAAAAGTGAAGCTTTAATCTGATGGACCTAAAATCTTTGGGTAAATGAATTAAATAAAAGTTTCATTAGATAAATTAGATAAAAGTTTCGAAGTGTCCAATTTTACTAGGAAATTGTCTTGTTAAAGTGTAAAACATTCATACCCTACAGAAAGTACTTGAACAACAAAGGGAAAAATCTGTAGTATAAATGTAAAACGTAGTTTAAAAAGAAGAAGAAGAAAAGGCAGCATTCCTATTGTACTACATAATCAAGAACTGAATTTAAATTGGCTTAGATTCAGTTCAATGGCTTAATTCTCTGTTGTTTTACACTCAGGGTAACCTCATGGAAATCACCTAATGTAAGATATATATATATATTTGTCCTAGTATTTGACTTTAAAAGTACATTTCTTTCTCTAATCTGATGGGATCTCGTTTTGCTTAGAATGGGCTTTTGCTGGAACTACGGTATTTCCCTCAATCTACATTCTTGAGAATAATGAAATACTATAGCATAAATTGTAACACAATGGAAATTAAAAAGATTTAGGTGTAATTCAGAGCTAAAGAATAATAGAGTCCGTACAAATAAAAGGATAACCATCCCATATTAAAATCCAGAGGCATCTAGCAAAATAATCTTCTGAATGCTCAGTGGAACAGTTCATCTCCGTATACCGGTACATTTTGAAACAAAGAGTTCTCTAGAGAACACCTTCCAAAAAAAGGAATGCACATATGTTAGAGAAAAATATTATAGCAGCCATTTTGGTTCATGAAAAAAAAGGCAAATACTCATAGTACAATTATACTCTAATTAGCTTCAATAAAGAACAACCAGATGACTGCAAGGAATATGAATTCTTTCCATTTTCCATCATTCAGTCAGAACGTGAGAAGCTTCTTGTATGAGAAGTGAAAAAAAACCGTCCGGCTGCCTTTTGAAAAAGCATCTTTGGCACAACTGTGAACTGGATGAATGAGAATCTCAACTTTTTTTTTGTCTGGAGGATCCCTTGAAATAATTTGCAGGTCTCAGAGAACCCCTTGCAACCTCTTGGTTGGAGAGACCTAGAATGTTGCAGAACCCAGTTGAGAAAGAATGGCTTAATGTATCACCCCGCTTCCTTAAAAAAATGATTAACTAGGTCAACATAATTGATAATAAACGGAAGCAAGCTGCTCAGGGCTCTTCAAAACAGAGCTGTGCCTTTAAATACTGCCTGTGCCAGATGGTCTTGGCATATAAAAGCAGCAGGAGGACAGCATTCTAATGTTAGTCAAACAGGCAAGTTGTGCTAGTTGCAGGCCAACAGAACCCACTTCAGCCTGCTAATTCTGTAACCATAGCAACTTCTATGTCAAACAGTTCTTCAGTTTTCAATTTGTCTTCTCCAACTTGGGGCGAGGACAGAATAGATGGATTCAAGAGATCGGAACAGTCCATAACAACCACCTGGTCTCATTTCTCTCTGAAAAACATCAGCCGATTCTATTCAAAGTGTATTGTTCGTCACATTCAGTCAATACAAGCTAAAAGTAATACAGTACTGAATTAAAAATGTACCATGTCTATGATGCATCATCAAAGCATTCTGGGCACTTGCTGCAGCTTTTTGGAAGTAATTGTAAGTTATTTATTCACAGCCCAAGATTGTACAAGTTGAGCCTTCAACATACTAGAACTGTGAATGCTTTAAAAACGATTGCAAGAAGTACTCTGAAACATGCATGAAATGGCATCTCTTCAAAGCAGCTGGGTGAAAAAAGAGGTGATTTCTTAATGAGTCACTTTGACAATGCCTCCTAAAATACTTGAAAGTTGGCAACATGTGGGGAAACCTAAATATACATATAGATTTTCTGTTTCACTTCCAAGTACACAGCCAAAATTTAAGTTGATTTCTTTAGACTGAACGGGCCAGAATTTTTTTATCCAAGTATGGGATTGTTCAATTTTATGTTAGCTGGGCCGCTGAATGAAAGAAGATGGTGGGGAAACTGCCAATGACATAGTCCAAGAAATGTTACTTTGTTCCCAGACTGATTCTAATATCTTATTTGAAACTGAATACATTCTTTTTGAAGCCATCCTATTACATACATCCTCTGCCCCTTAGGACACTATTCTGCTTTATAAATTTAGGCTGACTTTATGAATTTTGCCAGTAGTGTGACTTTCTTTTTACTTCTGTGTTTTTTCTCTCTCTCTCTCTCTTGAAATAAGTTCCTTTTATTTCCAGACAGCTGCCAGTGTTGTTTTGTTCTAAATCACTTCTTATTAAAATCTTTGCATGCAAGAATATTATTTTTATAATTTTCAAAGGATTTATTGTTGGAAAATTTTAAAAGGTTGTAAGACCTTGGAAATACCACTGATGGAGAGACTTCAAGCACTATATTTAAACTATGTATAATATTTATTTACAATAAAGATAAAACAATAAACGCTATATAAAGCTATCCCTATTATTTACACCTGGGACTAGCAACAGCTTCCCATCGCCCAGTACATTCCCACAGAGAAGGCCTCCTCAGCCAGACAATGTCGGCTGGTGACCTCCAGGGGAAGGGCCTTTTCTGTGTCTGCATCCACCCTCTGGAACCAGCTTCCCCTGGAGCTCCGGATGGCCCCTGACCTCTGCTCCTTCCGTCGCAACCTGAAAACACTGCTTTTTCATCAGGCTGGCCTGGACAGATTGGGGTTTTTATGGTGGTTTGTCTAATTTTAATTTTAATTTTATTCATATTAATGGGGTAATTGGTTTAATTACTTTTTAATTTTTCTACTGTGCGTTTTTATTGTTGTGAGCCGCCCTGAGTCCCTCGGGAGATAGGGCGGCATAAAAATTCCATTAATCAATCAATAAATAAATAAATTTACATAAGTTGTAGTCTTCAGCCTCTTCTTCCATGTTACAAGATCCCCACTCCTCCCTCCAGAAGCTAAAGGAGCATGGGCTGCTCCTTTTATACCTTTCTGGATGGCCCTGCCCCATCCAATCGATGATGCTTATTTTTCCCTCCTTTATATGGGGTGATATGACATAAAGTGGTGCCATGGGTAAAAAGTCCAGGGCATCATCTGCCCCCAACTGTCACTTTCCAGTTTGTCAGCCATCTTAAATGCTAAATGTAAGATTTATGAAAATGGTGCAGCATTTTTTTGTGATGTTTATGTATTCCAATTTTGAAAGTTTTAGGAAGAGAACACAAATGCTTTCCTTCTTATTCCAGAGGTAAGTTAAGGGAAGAATCTGTGGTTTTCTAGAAAGCTCTTTTTGATTATAATGATACTTCCAGAGCAATCCTTGTTAAGGAGGAATATATAATGTATATAAAGGACTTTCTCTCCACCCCCACCCCCATTCTTTCTAGATATTTTTGGAATCCACATTGCTATACCAGGAATAATAGCCATTATACGGTGTGACATTCACAAACAAAATATCAAGACAAAAAGAAATGCCCAAGAGAGAAAGTGTGAAAGAACAGAATACCTAGGCATGCATAGTGTTATATGTAGTTGTAAATTATTATTCCAGTAGGATCAGCAAAAGCTGTCTGTTCTAGTTTTTATTTAGATTACTGATATAATTTCACTAACATGTTGTACTGCAGTTTTGATCAAACATAACACTGAATAGTGTTACTGTAGTACATATATTTCTGGAGTTTGGTTGTTGCTGTTGGCAACCATGGTTCTGCTGCCAAGCTAGATTTTTTTCCCCAAAACATAACTTTTGGAATTAGAGAAGTATCTCCAGAGTGGCCTATTCCTTAGGATTTTATTTTAATCATTTATTTCAAGACACTGAAAAAATCATCAGGAATCTATATATATAAAATAGAGTGTGGGTTGCATTCTGGACCAGTGGAAGTTTCCAGGTGATCTTCAAAGGCATCCCTACATAGAATGCATTGCAGTGATGTGCTCCATTATTTAAAATCTGTATACTAAAACAGCAGAATACTAAAACACACATTACTATCTTGTGTGGTTTAATCATCCTTCTAACATCTCTTGAATTTCTTATCTGACTCAGGTAGCATGCCATTCTTCTTCATAAACTTGTTCCTTCATTGAATAGCCCAATCTAGAAATCCGTTCTTCCATTGCCAAATATCACTTTGGGTCAGATGCAAAAGATCAGGACATGTGACATCCAAGTAAACTGATGTATTACTGAATATGCCTCTGTACCAGAATTTACTCAACTAACAGTTAGCACTATCTTGGAGCCAGATAAGGATCAGAGAAATTCAAGAGGGGTTGGATTTAGTCTGTTTGTGGCTACATAGAAACTCTAAGCAGATTCCTCTTTTCACTCCACTCTCAGGTTCTGCCTCGCCTTCTCCTACACTGGATTGATTGATTTAATTTATATACCGCCCTTCTCCCTGAGGACTCAGGGTGGTTTACAGATATTAAAACAAATAATACAAAGTTAAAATGGAATTAAATCAAAATATGCCCTCCCATGTAAATAAAACAATCCCATTTAATCTAGACCCGCCGACTCAAAGAGCAAGGTCTTCAGATCTTTTCGGAAGGTGCAAAGGTCAGGGGCGGTCCTCAGATCGACCGGTAAGTGGTTCCATAGGGAGGGCGCCCCCATGGAGAAAGCCCTACTCCTAGGAGCAGCCAGCCGACACTCCACCACCGGTGGCACCCGGAGCAAGCCCTCTCAATAGGAGCGAATTGGACAGTGGGAAGATGATAGCGGCTGCAAGTGGCCCCTCAAATACTCCGGTCCCAAGCCATTCAGGGCTTTATAGGTCATAACCAGCACCTTGAATCCTATCAATCTTTTTGTTGTTGTTGTTGTTACAGTAATGAACCCCTCAAAATTCAAGTTAGATTTAAAGTGAACTTCAGTGGTGGGATTCAAGTTTTTTTACTACCGGTTCTGTTGGTGTGGCTTAGTGGGCATGGCTATGCTGTCAGCCAATCAGAGGTGGTATTTGCCGATGTCAGCCAATCAGAGGTGGTATTTTCCGGTTCTCTGAACCAGTAAAAATTATCACTATCAGTTCTCCGGAACATGTTGGAATTGGCCAAATACCACCTCTGGTGAGCTTCCACATCATTCTTCACAGAATGAACCTTCATATTGGATAGAAGCTTTGACACTTTTAGTAGGGAAAAAAAAACAATCTTTCCCAAGCCTCCAAATTCATCAATAGGAAAGAGTGTTATGTAGGGGCAATGAGGGCTCGGAAGCCAGACGTAATCAACAGCAACAACACTTTAATAACTGGTGGAGAACTAGCATGTGGTCGGGGAGCGGTCTGCTCTTAAATACCTTTCGAGCCCAGCCCACTTCCCAATCAGATACCTGGATTTTCCCGCCACGTAGTCCGGGTACATAACACCCCTCCCTTCCCAGAAGTCCCTTTGGTTCCACTTTGCATACGTAATCGCGCAGGTGACCAGGGCGCATTCTCGCCCTAGTTGACCTGTGCAAACTCTCTTTAGCTGAGGTGTCGAGCGGGGCGGGTCGCTCTTCTGTTCTCTGCTCTGCCTCCGGCCTGTCTGGGTTAGCAGCGGTCTCTGGCGGTGGCGGACTCGGCGGTGGCGGACTCGGTGGTGGCAGTGGATTCGGCGGTGGCGACATTCCAGGTACGTCCTCCGCTTCCTTTCGGTTTGAGCCAGCGCCTATGGGAAAGTTGCGGATGGGATTAGTCGAGGTTATGTTTTCTTGGTTGTTTCGAGTCGTGGTGGTCGGCTCGGTTTCTGGTTGTATGCGGCACTGTATTTGATCTACGTGCTGCTTCCAGACTTTCCCGTCTCCTAGGTCGATCATGTAGGATTTGAGTCCGGTGATGCCTATGACAGTTCCCTCCACCCAAAGGGGACCCGAGGCATAGTTCCTGGTGTATACTGTTGCTCCTATGTGAAACCCCCTGAGCCTTTGCTCTCCCCCCTTGAAACAGTCCGGTGAGTAGTGGGGGTTGAGCCTATCCAAAGGGCACCTTAGTTTCCTCCCCATTAGCAGCTCGGCTGGGCTTTTGCCAGTTGCCGTAGAGGGTAGATTGTGTTGGGACAGGAGGAATGTGTCGACCCTTTCCTGCCAGTCTCCTGGTCCCAAACAGGCTAGGGCTTCCTTGGTGGCCCTTAAGAATCGTTCTGCCTGCCTGTTCCCCTGGGGATGGAATGAGGCCGTCAGGGTGTGTCGGATGCCCCGGGAGGCTAAGTATCCTTCAAATTCCATAGCCGTGAATTGTGGCCCGTTGTCTGAGACGAGAACATCTGGCAGGCTGTGTGTTGCAAACAGCTGTCTCAATACCCTAGTGACCGCTCCTGCATTTGTCTCTTTCATCAGTTTGATTTCTAGCCATTTGGAATAGGCGTCCACAATGTCTAGGAAGGTTTGACCGTGGAAGGGGCTGGCAAAGTCGATATGTATCCTCTGCCAAGGGCCAGCGGGTTGTTCCCACTCCCTTGTTGGGGACGTTGGGAGGGTTGGGTCTGGATGCCTGGCAGTCTGCACATTTCTCAACCCATTTTGTGATATCATCATCCATTTGTGGCCACCAAACATAACTCCTGGCCAAACCCTTCATGCGTACAATGCCGGGGTGTCCCTCATGTAACATCTGGAGCACCTTATTTCGCAGACTTATAGGTATCACCACCCTATCCCCCCACAGGGCTTGAAATTCCTGCCTTCCGCTGGGATCGGCCAGCACCGCTTCACCCAGCTGGCAACCGTTTTCTGTTCAAAGTCCTTCACGGCGGCCTTGGCCACCTCGTTGGATGTGATGGGGGTTGAGTCCAGGATATCCACCAATAGGACAGCCGTGCTGTCCTTCATTTCGGCCTGTTGGTCGGGCAGGGGGCATCGGCTGAGGGCGTCAGCATTGCCCAAGTCTTTCCCGGGCCAGTATGTCATTCTGTAGGAATACCCTGACATAAAAATGGCCCATCTCTGCATTTGGGGGGACAAGGTGGATGGGGTGGGCTTGTCTCCCGCCAGCAGTCCTAATAGGGGCCGGTGGTCCGTGACCAGTTCAAATTCCCTCCCAAACAAGTACTCATGGAATTTCTTTGTGCCCACCACCGCCGCCAGTGCCTCTTTGTCTATCTGGCTGTAATTTCATTCAGCAGCGAACAATGTTCAGGAGTAGTACGCAATGGGTACCTCTTGTCTGTTGGGGAGCCTGTGAGCCAGCACCGTGCCAACGCCATATGGGGATGCATTGCAAGCTAACATTAGGAGAAGGGTTGTGTTATATTGTATCAAAAAACTTTCGCTTGAGAGTAAGTTTTTTACGGCTCGGAACGCTCTGTCCTCCTCATTCCCCCACTTCCACATGCAGTCTTTCGCTAAGAGCCTGTGCAGGGGTTCGGCTGCGGTGGCTTTACCTTTTAGGAAGAGGGCATAGAAGTTAAGGAGCCCCAGGAAGGCTTGGAGCTCTTGCTTGTTCGATGGCGGTGGGGCCTCCCGGATTGCCCTCACCTTCCCTTCCGTTGGGTGGATTCCCTTGGCATTCCCTTGGCCCAGGAATTCTACCTCTGGTACTCCTATAATGCACTTATTCTTTTTTACTCTAAGCCCTGCTGTCCTAAACTGTTGTAGCACCCCCTCTCAGTCGCTCCCACAGCTCCAACTCATTTTGTGCTGTGACTAATACATTGTCGAAGTAGGGAATGACCCCCTTCGGCCCCTGTAAGAGCCACTCCATCGTGCTCTGGAAAAGGCCAGGAGCCACGCTTACCCCAAATTGCAACCGTGTGCACTTGAATGCCCCCCTATGCATCACAATGGTCTGAGCCTCAGCTGTGGCTCCGTCAACTGGCAACTGTTGGTATGCCTGTGCCAGATCCAGCTTGGCGAAGATGGTCCCAATGAGTGTAGGAGGTGCTGTATGATGGGGATGGGGTAAGCACTCGGTTGGAGGGCCTTATTAATAGTACACTTATAATCAGCACAGATTCTGATGGAGCCATCGGGCTTGATGGGGGTGACGATGGGGGTCTCCCACCTTGCATGGTCGATGGGTAC
>JANHFR010004856.1:304582-315498 GCA_032468015.1 Mimophis mahfalensis | reverse complement strand
AAGGCTGAGTCAACCTTGAGCCTGGTGGGAGTCAAACCTGCACTAATTGCAGGCAGCTGGTAGTACTTAAGGAGGCAATTACCCCTCTACACCACCACGGCTCTAACTTCTAATTCTTCCCAAAATGCAGTTTCTGGGGAACTTTGTGGGTGCTGGAGTGCAATTATATAAACCCAGCATTTCTTAAGAGAGAAGAAAAAATGTCCAAGGAGGAAGTATTATATAGTAGTATATAACTACTATATAGCTATAGTATATAGCTATAGCTATATACTATATACTATATATAATATATATATAACCAGGAGCTGTGCTGGCGCAGTGGTTAGAATGCAGTACTGCAGGCTACTTCTGCCTGCTGCCAGCAGTTTGGCAGTTTGAGTCTTATTGAGACTCAAGGTTGATTCAGCCTTCCATCCTTCTGAGGTCGATAAAATGAGGACCCAGATTGTTGGGGGCAATAGGCTGATTCTGTAAACTGCTTAGAGAGGGCTGTAAGACGTTGTGAAGTGGTATTATAAGTCTAAGAGCTATTGCTATTATTGATCACTGCACAGTCAGCCAGATGTTCAGACTGGGTTTGGCATTTTTGTCTAATCCTTACCAAGGACCTAGGATAGGCAGATCTGGATGTTTTATGGTGTTGCAGATATTGTCGCAGGATGGAAGCTGTTCCAAGTAAAGCTGCCTTCTGCAGCTGACTGATGACGAAAATGTCAATGCCAGTGATGTTCATGTGGTGTTCCAGTTGTTTGGGGATTGCACCCAAGGTGCCTATTACTGTTGGTACTATCCTTGCATGCCTTTTCCAGTCATTCTATTTCTATTTGTAGGTCTTTGTATTTTATCTTCTCCAGTTTTTTCTCTTCTATTCTGTCTCCAGGCACTGCCACATCCACTATTCAGACTTCTTTGTCTTTCGTATCAACAATTGTTAGCTCTGGAGTGTTACAGGTGCCTTTCTGTCCTCATGTTGTCACTGTTGTTGCCATCATGTTGTCGTTATTGTTATTTGCTACCTGATTTGCTATGGAGCTACTCTAGGCAAATATACATTGCCAGACATGACAGTTTCCTGAGTATTGTGAAAATCCATGCATATTCTAGCTCCAAGAGGTGGAGCTTGACTACTGAAAGGTTCCTGATTGGCTGCTCACCTTTGAGCACTGGCCTATGACGATTCATTGTCAGATTTAAAATATGAATCGTGGAATACATTCTGCAGATGAGATGAAAGGTCTTCACCTGCAGTTCTAGTCAAATTTTGTTTCAGGAACTCCCTCTAGTTTATTCTTAAGTCAGACATATGGAATTAATCTTTATCACTTCTACTTGAATGCTACTTTTGATTTGAATCTTAAACTAAACCAGAGCACACATATGTGTGTATGGGTTAAAATAGCTTTTAATCTGTAGGTTGTAGGAGAAAAGAAAGCTGAATCATAGAAGGAGAGGTTAAATGTGTCATCATTTTGGAGTCATTGCATTGCCACAAGATCTACCCCTCCCCCCCCTCCTGAATTATGTTATCTAGTGCCAATTTAACTTTGACCATTAGTTGACTGGATTCTTGTACAGTCTTGTATAGTCCTCAATTTAGGACTGAAAGTTTGAGGATTGAGCCCAAAGTGTCTGTTATTAAGTGAAACATTTGTTAAATGAGCTTTGCCTCATTTTGCAACCTTTCTTGCCACAGTTGTTAAGTAAATCAGTGCAGTTGTTAAGTGAATCACTGCAGTTGTTAAGTGAATCTGGTTTTCCCTGTTGACTTTGCTTGTAAGTAGGTTGCAAAAGGTGATCACATGACCTTGGGACATGGCAGTGGTCATAAATATGAACCAGTTGCCAAAGCATATGAATTTTGATCACATGTTCATGGGGATGCTACAAAGATTGTAACTGAAAAATGGTCGTCACTTTTTTCAGTCAGTTGTAACCTTGAATGGTCACTGAATGAACTGTTGTAAGTTGAGGACTATGTGTATATCAACTTTTCTATGATTTGAATTCACCTAATTCTCCTGGTTATTTGCATGGATGTAGTTTTATGGCTGGGCAATACCTTGCTTAAGCTCTCCTATGGTCTCTTGTTTTTAAACAAGAAGCCTTGGTTGTAAGTAAACCAGCTGATAACCTGGCTTTGCCTCCTGTGATATGTTGCAAGTAGGGAATGCTGCAGCCTACAATTCCCAGCATTCATTGCCCAATATGCATGGCTTGCCTGTATTGGCTGTTGTTGCCTCGGTGACTGGAGAGCCCTCTGCACATATGCAACACAGTGCAGCTGGGGGCTGGCACTTTGGCAGCTTTTTTAGGGGGCAAAAAACCCTCAAAGGCATTAATGACACCCCCCCCCCCCCCAGTGTTTGTCTCGAGTGCGAGGTATGTGCCTGGCAAGGTGTAGGCATGGAAGACCCTACAGTGGTCCCTTGACTTACGAACTTAATCCGTTCCGAATGCACGTTCGTAGGTTGAAAAGCGGTTTCCCATAGGAAAGTGCCATGGGAGAAGCAGTTTTGGGAAAATTCATAAATCGAGGAAACCACATCTAAAATTCGTAAGTCGAGGAAACCGCATCTAAAATTGCCAACGGTTTTCCATTCAGATGTCGAAAAATTCGTAAGCATGTGGCCACTTTCGTAACTCGAAGGAGCACTGTATTTGGAACATACCCACAAACCCACACTTCTGTTTTATAGATATATAGATAAAAAAGACATTTCACCCTTATGGAGGGTAAATATGTATTTGGCATGAGTAGTATGTATCCTAGTTTCTAATGCTGCTGCTTCTGGATCCCTTCCTGGGCCTCTCTGGTCCTGTGTTTTCTCCCCCTTTCCATTTTACTTGTTAATTGCGGAGGATGCTAGAATTGTCCTCTATCTTCATTTATAGTGAAAAACATTTGGATAACTCAACATTTATATAGATCTCCCCCAGATGCTTCTATTCTTAGGATTATCTACGGCCAGTTCAGACAATGAGTCCACAGAACATAAACAGAAAGGATGAGTTATCAGCAGGAGCCTTCCTCCCACATAGAGCCTTTCAGCTAATGGCAAGTTTTGTCTTTTGTGAAATGAAAATAGCCCTGGAAATACCCTGCAAAAATGCAGCCTAACTTTCAGTCTAGAAATGATACTTCAGTTCACAGTTAACCTTTTTGGAAACCCCCACCCCAACCAACTGTAGGTGTCTTCCCTTTACCTGTTACGAGAATGCTTTCTTCCCTTTGGATTTCCAAGCTTACTGAAGCAATGAGAGAGATAAAGGTAAAGGTTCCCCTCATAGATTCAAAGCCGAAGAGCCAGCGCTGTCCGAAGATGTCTCCATGGTCATGTGGCCAGCATGACTAAATGCCGAAGGCGCACAGAACGCTGTTACCTTCCCACCGAAGGTGGTCCCTATTTTTCTATTTGCATTTTTACATGCTTTCGAACTTCTAGGTTGGCAGAAGCTGGGACAAGTAAGGGGAGCTCACTCCATTATGCAGTGCTTGGGATTCGAACTGCTGAACTGCCGACCTTTCTGATCAACAAGCTCAGCGTCTTAGCCACTGAGCCACTGCATCCCTATGAGAGAGATAGGTTCTCATAATTTCCACAAATTCATCCATCAGTCACTTGGGGGGGACTGTGTCTTCCTGTGGTTGTTTGCTTCTCTGGACAAGCTAGAGAAGAAACTTCCAGAATTGAAGGGTGTCATGTCGACAGTTCTGAAAAAGTTCCTGAAATGCATTCTTTGGCTTTTGCACCCCTAATTTCCACTGTTATTTTTTAAATCCCAAACTGTACCCATTCTACTTGGGTGTCTTTCTTGTTATTTCGTCTGTTTCTATCGCTTGGGTTTTTAGATTTTGTTACAAATAGGCTGAACGTTTTGGGTAGTCAGCAGAATGCTGGGTTAAATAAATAAGCTAATGGGGCAGAATCTTTTCCAGATGTGAAGAATTGCATTTGCTGGCTGTCAGAGGGCAACGGGTATTGTAATCTGGAAGGAGTGATGTGGTAACACCATGTGATGGTTCCTGCAGGCTGGCCAATTAATTTATCCTTCTGTTTATTCAATCTGGGCCTTTTCTGCTTAGATAGGCTTTTTCCTATCTTCAGCGTTGATAGTTTCCAATAGAGGTAAGAAGAGTTTCTCAGAAGTGGTTTTTTTCCCCTGAATGATGTTAGGAAAAAAAAAAAACAGGATGATGAAACAAATAGACGATGCACACAGCTGTCTTCTTTAGTTTCTGATTCCAGCAACAACTTCCTTCTTTTGCATAAGAGCAATTCTGGCAAGAGAAACGTAGGTAGCATATAACCTCATGTAATTTATTTTTCTATTCACGGGATAAATAGGTCTGTGTATTTGCAAAGTGGCCCTATTACCGTGGGATCAAAACAGAGGCCTGAAAAATGGCAGCATTGCAACAGGAAGTGATCGGGCCAAAATAATTATTAGTAAAGCACCATATGTAAATTTGGAACATCTGCTCGATGTTCCTGATTTACACTCTGCTAGATGAGGCTTGGATCCACTTCATCCAGCTTTCTGCATCATAAGGGGACAATCTGGATATATCTAAGAAGCTCAGAGATCAGACAGGAAGGCAACAGTTCTCTTTCCTGGTTGGTTGGTTGGTTGGTTATTTATTTAATGTATACCTTGCTTTTCATTCAGGAGCATTAGATGGTGCAGAATGGTGTTTCCTCTTCCTGTTTTTCCCTTTACACACTAACAATGTGGGTGGATTGAACTGAGTGGGATTGGTGCAAAATTACCCATAAGATTCCACGGATGAAGAAGAAGCAGAACCTGGGTTTACCCATGCCTACTCCTGTTCCTTAATGACTAATTATTTGAGAGCAGTGTGGTGATGGAGCGGGAGAAATTTCAATTTCCCTGTTTCATTTTGTGCATACTTTTATATACTGCCATGGAGTCTCCTTGGTCTACTCTTTGGTCTACTGGAAGGCTAAGCTGCACAACACACTTTCTATAGTCAGGCATTCATTCATTCATTCATTCATTCATTCATTCATTCATTTATTTATTTATTTATTTATTTATTTGACTTTTCTGCCACATTTTCAGGTCGTGACAGAAGGAGCGGAGGTCAGGGGCCATCTGGAGCTCCAGGGTCAGCTGGTTCCAAAGGGTGGGTGTGGCCACAGAGAAAGCCCTTCCCCTGGGGGTCGCCAGTTGACATTGTCTGGCTGATGGCACCCTGAGGAGGCCCTCTCTGTGGGAACGCACAGGGCGATGGGAAGCTGTTGCTGGCAGCAGATGTTCCCGCAAGTACCGCGGGCCTGAGCCATGTAGGGCTTTATAGGTAATCACCAGCACCTTGAATCTCACCCGGAGGGCAACCGGAAGCCAATGCAACCCGTGCAGGAGGGGTGTAACATGGGAGTGTCAGGACAGGTGTAAAGTGGAAGTGTCTCTAATTCATGAATTCTTTGGTTGCTCTGCATCCTGTTTTTTTTTTTTTTTTTTTTAAGGCACCCTTATAAAGCATGACCATAAACTGTTTCTCCATTTGCCGAACTAGAGCCAGGAAAACATTCCCTTCTAACTTGGATGGCTTTTGATCAAAAGGCAAACCTGGGAACTATTGGGATCTGGCAGTAGTTAGGACAAAAAAGACAGGCAAAGGTTGAATAGGAATTCTGGCAACTGACAGTGCGGGAAGGTTGCACCTTAAGCAGGACAAGCCGAGGCAGAAATCTGAAGCAGGAAAGTCAGCAATGACTGCCTCTGCTCTCAGCTCTGGAAGGCCCTCAAGCCAGGTACATTCAGTGGCCCAACCTTGTTGCTACCTGCTTGGCTTCCTTTCATCTTGCATCCCACCTTCTTGCTTCTCAGACAGAAAAACATTCAGGGAAGAGACCGGCGCCTCCTGCTTCCCCTCCCTAGGGAGAAGACCAGGGATCCAGTGATAAAGACCGTGGGCTGATGAGTGTTCCCATCTAATATTGCAGGTTTTGACAGGTCTCTGATAACTCCAACCTGGGCATTAACCCTGTGGAGGTATTTGAGAAGATGAGGCTAGGGAAGAAAGCCGGGAGATGGGAATCTAAGGGGGAGGGAAGGAGAGACTCGGGCAGATCCTTCTCTGAAAAGCCTCCCACCCAGATTTCAGATGATTTCCTCTCCAATCCTCGGACAAACCCCCATTTTTGGAGTCTGGATTGCTGGGCCTTTATTTTCCCCATTTATTGGGTTAAATTGGATTTTTTATTGGCCCTATGCCAAAAGGAAAGCCAGCTGGGCTTCTCCTTCTAGAAGTCCCCTGTTCCCTTCCCCCTATCCCCCCACTCAATCCCACTTTGTGAAAAGGAGCACACACTGGAAACGCGTGTTGGGGTGACGTTGGAGTGTGCCTCCCGACCCTCCGGCGCCCTGCAACTCTCCGCACTCCTCCAGGCCTGGCTTGTTGAGGAGATGGGGAGCAGCCTTGACGCCTCTGCTGTCCCCACGGCCCCAGCCCTTGCTTCCCGCCATCCTCAAAGGCACGGTGTGTTTCAAAGACAGCAACTCATATCTGGAGGTGCCAAACAGTGTCCTGCTGCAGGAGCTGGGCCAGGCCTCTCCACCATCGAACTCGCCAATGGGGGCGCTTCTGCTGGGCCACTTCCCCCCGCCCGCTGGGTGCTCGGTGGGGAGCACTTCCCCATGCCACCCGCTTCTTTCTCTTGGCCCCACCAACAAGGAAGGAGGAAGACCAGGCTTGGGGGATGGCCCTACCCCATAAGATCCGCCCCACCGTTTTCTCCCAGCCCTCTTTGCTGGTGGCAACAACAAATGTACCATGATAAAGGTGGAATCCTGTTGCTGCGCTTTGCTCCCGCACTAAGGCTCCACCCCTCACCACTGCCGTAACAGGGCGACAGCTCTTTCATCCCTCTGCCGTGACAGGGCCCCAAAGAACTGCGGCAGAGGGCTGAAAGAGCTGCATAGGTCACATTGTGGCTCTGTGTCGTAATGGGCTTCAGGAGGAGAACGGGACCCCGCCTCCTCCGAATTGGAGCTGGGCTGGAGCGACGCCGTGTGTGCCTACAGAGAGGGCTCTGCGTGCCACAGGTTTGCCATCAAGGTTCTAGGGGCTCTTCACTTGAGTAGAGAGCATTCAAAATGTTGCACGAAGAGGTGCTTTCAAGACTAAAGTTGAAAGCAAGCTGACTTCTGTTCCTCTCCTTTTGTAGACTCATAGTCTCCCTCAAGTTTCAAGTTTTATTGGGACTTATATGCCACCCTACTCCTGGAGGATTCGGGGCGGCTCACAACAAATAAAAACAGCAAATAGAAAATTTAAAAAGAGAATTAAACCAATACCAAAATACCAATAAACAATAAAATTTAAATTTAAAAATCCAATTAAAAATTTAACCCCCCCCCCCAAATCAACCCAGGCTGGCCTGCTGAAACAGCCACGTCTTCAGGTCATGACGGAAGGACGTCAGGGGCTGTCCGGAGCTCGAGGGGGAGCTCATTCCAGAGGGTCGATGCGCCCACAGAGAAGGCCCTCCACCTGAGGGTCGCCAGCCGACACTGGCTGACGGCTGGCGATGGGAGGATGTAGCCGGCAGGAGGTGTTCCCGCAAATACTCTGGGCCTATGCCATATAGGGCTTTACCAGCACCTTGAAGCGCATGCGGAAGGCGACCGGCAACCAATGCAGCTCGCGCAGGATAGGTGTAACAGGACTATCGAGATACTCCCATCACTACTTGTACGGCCGCATTTTGCACCAGTTGAAGCTTCCTCGTGCTCCTCAAGGGCAGCCCCATGCAGAGAGCGTTGCAATAGTCAAGGCGAGAGGTGACGAGAGCATGAGTTACTCAAGTTACTCAAAGTAGAGTTTCCTTTGCAGTCTGTCTTGAAGTGACACTAAGGGATGAGTTTAGGTGAGAAGTAGTTTTTGTCTGCTATTTGTGACTAGTTCTATAACACAAAAGACTCAAATCTTGGTCAGCTTTTGAGAGGAAGTTTGATGGTTTATAGATTATCCTCTGAACATTTTGTACCTAATTATCTATCTTGAAGAGGCTTCATTACAGATTCAAGAAATGTTTGACACCTTTCAAAAAAGCAGTTTGTGCCATCTTTCCTTGTTTCATGGTGAGAAGCCCCCATACTTGTACAGATAGTCCTTGACTTACAACAGTTCATTTAGTGACCATTCAAAGTGGTTTTTTTCATTAGTACTGAAAAAGTGACTTAGGACCATTTTTCACACGACCATTACTACATCCCCAAGATCATGTGAACAAAATTCAGATGCTTGGCAGTTACCTCGTATTTATGATGGTTGCTGTGTCCCAGAGTCATGTGATCACCTGCCACCTTCTGACAAGCAAAGTCAATGGGGAAAGGAGATTCACTTAAAAACCTCGTAACGAACTTAACAACTATGGCAAGAAAGGTCGTAAAACAGAGCCAAATTCATTTAACTGTCTCTTAGCAACAGAAATTTCGGTTGAGTTGTGGTCATAACCCAAGGACTACCTGTATAGGTTTTTATCCTCATGTTTGAAACTTGATCCTCTGGCAGTTAATGGAGCATCATGGACCATGTACACATATGTCACTTATGAACAAGGAATTGTTTCTGTCATTGATGGCCACAGTAACTCTATTTCTGGATAACCTATAAAGCACCGATTTGGATTACATGAAAGTACTCCGAGCACTAAAATGGAAATAGAGATGGAAGGATGGAAACAGCAGGAGAATGAAAGTTGTGGATAACTGTAGAATGTTACTGGGAAAGCATGGAAAAACTCTGAATCCTGTCGATGAAGCAAAGACAACACCTTTCATTGATTTATGCATAGGTATGTACATGTGTGAGGATGAATTACATGAGGTTGGTTGGGGCAAGAAAAAGCTAGTTTAGGGTAACCATGGAGGTAGGGTTTCCATGTGTAGAATTTCCAGATGTTCTCCCTTTTAAGTAGCAAAACGGAAGAATGTTTAATCAATTGCCTTTGTATTTTAGGACATCAGTTTTGGGGAATGCTTTATAGAATATATATTGGGTGAATAACAAGAGGGGAATTAGTAGAGTGGCCAAATAAAGACCAAGCTAAACATTCTGTCAAATTTGTTTTATACAGGTTAATCACCAGATGAGAACACAAAGAGCAGATGAAAAACCACCGTGAAGTTCACCTGAAGATCTACAAGCAAGTTAATGTAGAGGCTTCAGCTTCCTTCAAAAGCTAGGCAAAATTCCCTTATCCAGCATTTGCAAGGTTCTCTATGAATATCCATGATTCTTCTTACAGTTTTGGGTAGAAGACATAAACGGGTTGTTACAAGTAGTAGTTTGTAACTTTGATGAATAAAGTTTTCACTTATTTTTTTTGTAATAACTTGGCTGTTTTCCTTATTTGAATTTCCTGAACAAAGTAATATAATGTAGTAGTTTATCAATATTTTCTGCTGGTAACACCCCAAGACCATTAATATTGATTTTAAGGAGGTTTTAAATGTTTGTCTTAATTTTAGGATTAATCAAATTCAAATTGTTTAATTTATTTTTAATATTTATATTCTGTGTTTTTAATATGTTGTAAGCTGCCCCGAGTACCGCGGGAGAAGGGCGGCATATAAATTCGATAAATAAATAAATAAATAAATAAATAAATAAATAAATAAATATTGACCGGAAACATCTATCAATCATTGTTCTGATGTTGCACAAATGTTTTGCTCAGGTGTGTGTAAAGGGAATGCAGTGATCAGCTGACTCTCCCACTCTTTTTGGATTTTTGACTTTACTGCTATTCTGGAATGCTGCTATCCTGAAGCATGGCTAAATTTGTGCTGAAAAGTTTCTGCAAACTAGATATAATTGTAGAAGAGAGGCTGGGCTAGAAGGTGGGGATAAACATGTTGTCAGTTTGGAATCATTGCATTGCCACAAGAGACCCAAGTCTGGTCCCTGGTGAACTAAATTGACTATCACCTAGTGCCAATTGAGTTTGGACCATGTGTATAGATAGCAGTAACAAACACCTCTGTGCTTTGAACTCAACAAATGCTCCTGGTTATTTGCACCTGAAAATAATAGTAGTTGGAAGATAAATTAGAAAAGGTATTTTGGTGTCCCTCCACCACCACCCCCAAGGTGGAAAACTGCTGATTATTTTTAAAAAGAGATGAAAAACTAAACGATCAACAAAATAATGAAAAACCCTGTGTATATGCTATGTTCTTCCTGCTCTGCATTCAAATATATCTTTGTTATTGGAGGCAAGGAGATCACAACTGGCTTTCTACTAAAGAGGGTAAAAGCTGTGAGTCCTTCATGCCTAATTTAGTAGAGGAAGCAATCAAAGAAGCAAAGTTGGCTGAGAAAACCATTTCCTCATCCATCAGCCTACTTGCTGAAACTCTTGTCAACTTCTCTGATCAGTTTCATTGCTTTGCTAATATATAAGCATACATATCCCGGAGTGTACTAGACCTGTTTTTTAGGCAAGTCTTCTGCTCCATCAGGATAGTAATAAGCCTGTACTTATGTAATTGATGCTCAAAGAGCATCAGTGTGTCTCTGCTAAAATCAAGTATCTAGACATCCCACAGCTCAAGTCAAAATATTCATACCCCTGCCAACGATCCCAGAGGTGAAATGATGCCTGCACCAGCCTAAAGCTTTCTATTGTCAGCTGATGGCACCCAGGAGGAGAGCCTTCTCTGTGGGCGCTTCGACCCTCTGGAACCAGTTGCCCCCTGACCTCCGGACGGCCTCTTTCCGGCGTGACTTAAAAACTTGGCTCTTCAGGATGGCCGGCCTGGGCTGAGGGAGGGGCAGTGGTTTGTTTTTATTACAGCTATCTTGTTATTTTTACTGAACCCATTTATTTAATTATTTTATATTTGTATTACCTGTTTTTTATTGTTCACTGCCCTGAGTC
>JANHFR010004856.1:193659-204437 GCA_032468015.1 Mimophis mahfalensis | reverse complement strand
AAGGAAAGGAAAGGAAAGGAAAGGAAAGGAAAGGAAAGGAAAGGAAAGGAAAGGAAAGGAAAGGAAAGGAAAGGTAGTTAACTTTACCGTGCAAATCCTGTTCATTGGTCTTGGGGCTGCTTCTTGCTCTGCGTTCTGCCTTTTTGATGACTGGCATTCCTACTCCACTGATGCCTCCTGCCCCATTGGCGGCCCCATTTTGAGTCTTGAGGGTACCATTGTAGACCGTCGTACATGTTGGATGGCTCTTGTAGATGGCTGGAGGGCTGTTCAAGCGGTTCTGGCGATCAATCTGTCTGTCTTTGATTTTTTTGTGCTGCGGTTTGTTGTACTGATCTTCCCTGGTTATGTAACTTGACATTCCATATATGATTTCTGAAATGAAACCAGATAAAGGGGATGCAGTTCAGGTTCCAAGGCAAATGCCATCTGCGTTTCTTATTTACAGGCGGTCCTTGACTTACAACCACAATTGAGCCCAGAATTTCTGTTGCTAAGCGAGACACTGATCACTGTAATTGAGACCACTTTGTTTTAGTGGTTAAGTCACCAGGCTAAAAAGCAGGAGACCATGAGTTCTAGTTGCACTTTAGAGCCATGAAACATATTGGATATGTTAGCTGCCTTTAGTTATTTGTAAAAACAAAGGAAATAAATAAATAAGTAAATAAGTAAATAAGTAAATAAGTAAATAAGTAAGTAAGTAAGTAAGTAAGTAAGTAAGTAAGTAAATAAATAAATGAGGTGTGCTCTGTTTTATAGTCACTGTTGCTAAGGGAATCACTGCAGCTGTTAAGTTAGCAACATGGCTGTTAAGTGAATTTTGGCTTCCCCGTTGAGTTCGTTTTGTCAGAAGGTCACAAAAGGTGACGTGACCCCATCACACTGCAGCCATCATTAATGTTGGCAACCAGTTGCAGTCTCCTGGTGTGTCATGTGATTGCCCCGTGACCTTCCCAGCTGGCGCCTGACCAACGAAGTCAGTGGGTGGACTTACTTAATTACCTCACAATAAGCTGGACTTGCTTAATTACCTCACGATCCACTTCAAAACTGCAATGAGTTATTCAACGACTGCGACCGAAAGGAAAAAAATAGAGCAGAAAAATCTGACACAGCTCCCTGAATACCTGCCTCCCTTAGCAACGAAAATATCGATCCTGGTTGTGGCTCTAAGTCGAGGACGGCTTGTGCCCGTCCTGTTTCAACAATTAAGGCAGCACGGCAAAACAGGTCCCCTAGATTTGAAAGGTTTACAGTTGAGTTTACCTTGCTCTCCATAAATGGTAGGCGGAAGATGATGCTGAGGAAAAAACTGAGGTGGTATATCTCCAGGCCCAGTAACAGGCGGGTAGAAAGCTGTATGAGAGTTATGAATGAAATGTGGATGATGAGTGAGGTATGGTGGTAAGTGATGCGTTGGAGAAATGGCAGAAGGATAGCTAGCAGGATAGCACTCTGGAGACTGAGGCATGACCACCACCCTTCGAACGCCCGTGCTGTCTTCTAATACCTGCAAAGGAAAGGCAGCCAGATGAATAAAATTAGCAATTTTTTTTGCCTGAAATAATAACAATAATGCGTCATTCCTTTCCTTCCATTTCAATAAACAGAAAAGCTTTGTTTTTTAGGGTAAGGAAGATAATCTCTATCTAAGAAAGGCCCGATGCCAGAAATTTCCATGATAACAGTTAACTCACAGCAGACATTCAGACAGCCATCCTAATTATAGCAAGGCATTTTTTAATTGCTTTAACAATGAGAATTTGAACAGAGATCAAAGGAGCACCAGCGTGCATAAGTTACTTGTCCCTTTAAAGGACACGTTTTGTTTTTTGCACAGATTCAAATGCCAACGTAAAGGCCTGGGTGAATACCAACGAGGACCTTTTGTTCAATATTATTTGTGGAGTTTGATGATTAGAAAAAGCAAGGAGTTCAAAAACTAAGGAAATCAGATGTGCAAGAAATCAAGACTTAACAGCCAAAGTAGGCACTGTGCCTTTTGTGGTTTACATCACAAACTTGTAAGGAGTATATTTCCTATACAGCTCCAATTGGTGTGTAGCTGCAGCCAAACTGCAGTTGCAGTGTGCAGCGGCAGCCAAAAAAGCCAATACAATCAAGATCAAGTGAGGTACTAATACCACTCTACAAAGCCTTAGTAAGACCACACCTAGGATACCGCATCCAGTTTTGGTCGCCACACTATAAAAAAGATGTTGAGAGTCTGGAAAAAGTGCAGAGAGAAAAAGCAACTAAGATAATTAGGGGACTGGAGACTAATACATATGAAGAATGGTTACAGGAACTGGCTAGTCTAGTTAAGAGAAGGATTCTTTTCTTCACAGGGGAGAC
The DNA here is from genome assembly GCA_032468015.1 of Mimophis mahfalensis. Classification (NCBI taxonomy): domain Eukaryota; kingdom Metazoa; phylum Chordata; class Lepidosauria; order Squamata; genus Mimophis; species Mimophis mahfalensis. The sequence continues at coordinate 202,079 of JANHFR010004856.1, read as the reverse complement.
ATGATAGCAGTGTTCTAATATTTGAGGGGCTGCCTCAGAGACGAAGCATACAAGCTATTTTCCAAGGCACCTGAAGGGCATACAAGGAATAATGGATGGAAACTGATCAAGGAGAGATTCAACCTAGAAATAAGGAGAAATTTTCTGACAGTGAGGACAATCAACCAATGGAACCAATGGAACAGCTTGCCTTCAGAAGCTCTGGCTATCAAGAAAGCATTGAACTGCCATTTGTCAGAAATGATTTAGGGTCTCCTGCTTGGGCAGGGGGTTGGACTAGATGACCTACAAGGTCTCTTCCAACTATGTTAATCTGTTAAAAAATAATCTGGTTCAAAATCCTGTGGCCTGCATGCTTTTGTGCAGACCCAGATGTGCACAGGTGTCATCTGTCCAGAGGAAGCTGCATTGGCTGACGATCTGCTTCTGAGTACAATTCAAGGTGATGATTGTCATCTTTAAAGCCTTACATGGCTTGGGATCAGGTTATCTGAACATCTTGACCATCTTTTTCTAGTCACATTTACCTGGCCCACTGGAGTGGGAAGACAGGGAATGTTGCAAATGACCTCTCCTAAGGAGGTTATAGCAATAGCAATAGCATTTGATTTATATACCGCTTATTGGGGTCCTCATTTTACCCATCTCAGAAGGGTGGAAGGCTGAGTCAACCTTGAACCTGATGGGATTTGAACCACCTAATTGCAGGCAGCTGGCAGCTAAGTACTACAAACAGCACTCTACTCGCTGCACCACCACGGCTCTTAAATCTAAATCTAACCCAGAAGAAAGGCCTTCTCTGTGGTGGCTCCTTCCCTTTGGAACATCATCCCTGAGATTAGATTGATACTGCTTCGTAAGGCCTGGTTTTGCCAAGAGGCCAGAATGGGATGGAGCTCATCTTGTGGCTTGTCTGATTAATTGTTGGTGCCAATGGATGGAGGCTATTGTTTTATTGCTTGTATACATTTCTAAGCCACCCAGAATCATTGAGAGGGAGTGGTCATACAAATTTTATTAAATAAATAAATACATTTGAATTGGTTGCTGGTTTTAAAAGCAAAGGGGCAAGAAGAATCTGTCTCTATCATCCATGGATTGCTTCCAAATGTCTGTATCGTCCACAGATTGTTCTCCAAGATGTTGGAGCTGGAGGTCCAGTTCTGAATCACGTGATTAGAAAAGTGCACAAGAGAAAAAAGGGATGAGAGGAAGACAATCAAACAAACTGAGGGTCTGTTTATTTTTCTTGACCAAAAAGAGCACCCTGGGTCATCTTCAGGGGGATGGTTCTGTGTAGCCTAGAAAGTACTGAGTTGTTGTTGTTTTTTAATGGTAACAAGGAGGAGGCAAATGACCGGCAGTTGATGGTTGGCTTGCTTGCACTTTTTCCTGCTGGAAAGTATAATGGAATTTGGGCTCTTCGAAAAGAAGAGTGGTGGCTGCTCTCTAAAAAACGTTGGGAAGAATAAAATAATTTAGCAGTTGAATTCTACAGTTGGAACAGCTGATGGGACAGTTGCCACTACATCAGGTTTAACCCGCAGAAAGTGCCTAGTTCCAAGGTGTCCTTGGCTTTCCAAGTTCAGCTGTTCTCCTGAAAACGATGTAGCTTCAAAGATTCTAGCTTTAGAGGAGCATGCCAGAAGATTCTGTCAAACAGTATATTAGTTGTCCTTGGATTAAAGGAAGGTCTCACTTTGATTATTGTCATGGGAATTAGATGCTCCATACATCTGTCCTTTTGGACTTTTACCCAAGGTTTCATAAAGTGATTGAATCTGCAGTTACTTCAGTCTTAGATAATCTTCCGTTTAATTTCAGAGGCCCATCAGTCCAATATTTCTAGCCTATAAATTATAAAAGTTCCCTCCATAATTTATCTCAAGAGATTTGGACTATGTTAGAAATAAGGTTGAGCCAAAAGACAGGGGAAAAACGCATGGAAACATCAGGCAGTTCAGAAAAATAGTCAGTCTTTTAATTATTACTCAACTGGTAGATCTTCCCATATCTCATTATTTCTAATCCTATTCCAATTATTCCAATTATCCCAAGCCCTATTCCAATTATTATACACTTAGGGCAGATTTCTTAGTGTAAATATGAATTTTGTAGGTACTTTTAAGACTTATTAAATATTGTGATTTAATTATATTGTCTGTTCCTCAAGCTGCTGTGTGTGAGTAAGGAAAGCAATGGTAATCTACCTTTGACAGAAGTTTGAAGTGACATTTACAAAATGTTGGCTATCTGAACAACATACAATATTTTGCTAAAGTAAGGGATACCTTGGGAGCAATTGATATTGCTGTTCTTTTTAAGACTGAATAGAGATGATTGACAAATATTTATTACATATTAACGACTCCATAGGTTAATTTGTAAGTACATTAGCAATACTCAGTCAATCATCTGTATCAACAAATTGTCTTCTTTTGTGACATTTCAGTTAGTCCTAATAAAGGCATTGATTTTGTTCCCTAACGATAAGAACGGCTTCCTGTTTGCTCTCCTGGATGAATACACGCAGATTATGAGGCAGGCACAAACTTGACATCCATTCATATGTCATAAAATGCAAAGGACAGGCAACAACTATATGAGGATCAATCAACCTGACACCAAAGAGTATGCAAGCTATTAAATTCTGCAGAACTCTTCTTCAGATAAAATGTTATGTGAAGAAGTGAGTGGAGAAACAACTAACATTAAAAAAAATGAGACCAGATGTTGTATTTGTGAGGTATGAAGTTTAGAATCTATCACATTATGAAGATGGCAGAATGAATGCATTAGTCATTAAGTAGCATTGTATTAGCCTTATGAAACTGCCTGGTAAATTTCCAAATATGGCATAAATCAGATATTGCCCCCAAAAGCCTGGTAGCGATCACACCGATTGGCAGGTGCAATCTGGAGTCTCACACCAGGATATTTTTAGCACTGACATCTCTGAATTAGGGACAGAGTTATTGACATATAAAGCATGCTTTAGAACTTAAGCAATGGCTTTTTCTCCAATGCAAATTGATGCAGACAACAAAATAGATAACAATGAAGGGCATGCACACTATCCATGCTAAAGGAAGAGAAGGGATGGGTGTCTGTGCAAAAGCCTTGTTTTTACAAGCTGCAGCTCATTCAAGTGATTTGTCTTCAAGCAAATTTGTTATCGGTTAACATTTGTGCCTGCCTCATAATATGTGCCTGATTGTGTTAACCATGATCTCCATTGGAGTGAGATTTAGATGTCTCTCGTAGATTTTATGTCAACCAAAGTTTCTTTCTGAGAGCCATGGTGGTGCAGTGGTTAGAATGCAGAACGGCAGGCTAATTCTGCCAGCAGTTCAGCTGTTCAATTCTCACTGGCTCAAGGTTCACCCAGTCTTCCATCCCTCTGAGGTCAATAAAACGAGGGCCCAGATTGTTGGGGGCAATATGCGGACTCTCTAAACCACTTAGAGAGGCCTGTAAAGCACTGTGAAATGGTATATATGCCTAAGTGCTATTGCTATTGCTTTCCAGCTCTTCTGTCCTTTCCCCTCATTTCTATCCTAACTGGCCTGGAGGGAGCTCATAATCCCTATTTTCCCCTCCCTACCTCCCCACCATTTCCCCATCTTCAGAGGTGGTATCCTACTGGTTCGGCCTGGTTTGGCCAAACCGCTAGCGATGATGGCAAAAACCGAATTGGCAAAAACCACACCTGGCTGGCCCTGCCCATCTGGCCCCGCCCTCACCCTTCCCTTTTTCTCAGCTCTGCTGATTTGCCCGGCAGAACTAGCAGCCATGCAAATCAGCAGAGCTCCACTTCTGAAGCCGAGGGAATGGGCTGTTCCCATCTATTTCAGAAATAGATGGGAACAGCGCATTCCCTCTGCTTCAGAAGCCGTGCGCCTGCACGCATGCTCCGGTAAGTGCCTCCTTCTCCACTTGCAGCCAACAGCAAGCCAGCTTTCTCATCGCTCCGTTGTTTTCTGTTGGCTGTGAGTGGAGAAGGAGGTGCTTACTGGAATGCTCCGGTAAGCACCTCCTTCTGTACGTGCAGCCAACATCAAACAAGTTCAACAGAGCAATGAGAAAGCCAGCTTGGCTTGCCCGGCTTGTGTGCACACACATGCATGCGCAGAAGCTAGGGGTGTGCGAGCAGGCACACGCGCGCCCACACTTATAATTTAGCAAACCAGTGGTGGGATTTTTTTGAATCCCACCACTGCCCATCTTGCGACCATGATTTTACTTGGAAGGTATTGTCATTCTATTGGGTTAGGAATATTTATCGATTCTAATATTTTTACACCATAACCCATCCAGAGTCATTTCAAAACCAGAAGGATGGTGAATAAATTTAATAATAAACAAAATAAAATGTGAGAGTTGACTTGAGAGCCAGAATTTTCCAGTTCAGAGATGCCAATAATGTGAATAAATCAAACACTCATCCAGTTCAAGGCCGAACAGTGTAAGATGACAGGTGCCAATCAATTATTTTAGCGTTTCCATCATAATTTGTTATAAAGATTTTAAAAAAAATTAAAACATTTTAAAGAAAAAAAGGACAAGCAAGAAAATAAAAATAAAACTGAGATTAAAAATACCAAATAAAGCAGAAATTTATAAACATCATGGAACTAAAAAAGAAGAACTCTACAAAGTTTTGACAAGAATTTTCAACAGCACTGTATTCAATTGAATGCTATGTTATTTTAAAAATTCTTTTGCTTAAAATTGGCTGATAATTTTAAAATGCTTATGTCATTTTAACATTTCAGGTCATGATTAAAATTAAATTAGCGTATAAGAAAACACCATATAAAAATGTGAAGCAAAATATATAGCATACAGTTACAGTAATTTCTATCTAACCAAAAAAGTTTTATCCTCACTTAATAGATCACTGAAGACTTAAATATGTAGACATTATGTTTTTTTTAAAAAAACCCTTCAAATCAGAAACTCATGCATGGAAACACAATCCAGACATGGTTTCCACGTTGAGTTAAATTCTAGGTCAGTTCTCCTTTTCAAATGCATAGTTATTTCACACGTCAAGACACAGTTTTGCAATCTGGGGTGCCATTCTTTGACAGCTCTGAAAAGTTGTCTAGTGCCACGCCAAAGGTCTGAGTCCTTAAATCCAGTCAAGCTTTGCCAAGTCAATTGTGAGGAACCCACTGCTGAGCTCCAGCCTGTGAGCTTGCCAATGAGGCAGGCAAGACACAACTATTTATTAAGACAACATTTGTAAACAATCTTTCCAGCCTATCAAATGCTTGTGCTCCTTAAGGGCCCTGCTCCATGTTCTGTCACTAATTCCCCAGGGTGACATAGCAAAGAGAGAGCATCAGCCAGGAAAAAGATGGATCTTTCATTCCTTGGCTACATGGAAAAGGGAGGACGTATGTCTAAAGCCAGCGAGGGAATTATTGTCCACTGTAAGCAATATTTTTAGGAAAGCCCCCCCTCCTCTTTTGTTTGTGTTTGGGCTGCTAGGACACACTAACCAGCCAACAAGTCACTTAGCATCACTGGGATTTGACATGGAGGCAAGCAGATTACAAAGGGCAAATGTATCCACGGGGACAGTGTTATCACTTCTTTTCTCTAAGTTTTTTTGTGAATCGGAGACAGGAGAGGACAGATCCTTACGGGGTCTAGCCAGATGGTGAAAAGAAAAATAGCAGAGGTGTAAACATGCATGAATGCCATTATCAGATTTACATCTACCCTTTTCTTCTAGAACTCAAGCAAGCATATGCATATTTCTTGTGCCTAGTTTCCATCATCCTGTGAGCCAGTTGGGTCAAGAGAGATAGTCTGGTGCAAAGACACCCAATAGGATTTCATGGCTGATGGATTAGACCCTGGGTCAACACACTCCTTACTTATATCCGAATGTCTTGAGGTTATCATGTGAATAATTTCAGGGAATGCTTTTTTGGGTTTGTTGTAAGTTTATCTACCTGTAGTATCTAATTATATAGATTTACACCAATATCAATAGCACTTAGACTTATTTACTGCTTCACAGTGCTTAACAGTCCCCTCAAAACGGCTTAAAGAGTCAGCATATTGCCCCAACAATCTGGCTCCTCATTTTACCAACCTCAGAAGGATGGAAGGTTGAGTCAACCTTGAACCAGTGACAATCCAACTGCCAACTGCAGGCAGCTGGTAGTCAGCAGAAGTAGCCTGTAATACTGCATTCTAACCACTGCACCACCACGGCTCCTTCTGCTCCTTGCTTCCAGTCTTCTGGGCTCTGGAGGGAAGAGGAGGTTGAGCCTTGGAGTATCCACCAAGGAAAGGGATTTTCTTCCTCACTATGAGGGTGGTTTGCATTGGTACAGGATGGGAGGGAGAGGTTGTTTCCTAGGCCCCTCTTTTTGGGAAGGGGACAAAGGGCACAATTCTCTCCGCCCCTTCAACACCTACCCCAAACTGCTGGGATGGATCATTTACCAGTTTGAGCAGTGTATTGTTTATACTGCATCTTTTGACCTCAGGCTGGTCAACTGATATGGTCAAGGTTCTATCTCAAATTCTTGGATGAAGAGCCATCTCAAACTCTATTCTACAACAGTCAGAATAGAACACTAGACTCCAGCAACTCACAGAGGGCACACGAGTTGCATTCAACAATGAGCTCAGCATGGTTATGCAATTAACTTATTTTCTGCATCTGGATAATAGATCAAACGGTAAACTGTCCAAAAACAGTGGCTTCATAGAATGCAAGTCACAAAAAATGGTTAACACATCCCAAACTTAGCAAGTTTTATGTATGCAACTGGTAGATTTCTACCTGGCCCAGTATATTATTAAACATTCTGGCAAACAAACAGATGAATAACTAATCAAGTCCTCCTGCATGTTCTACACGAACAGGTGATAACTTCTTGTTCTGCTGATCATTTTTATACAGAGTATATAATAAATGCAACATTTTAATCTGGACTTGCAATCAATGGACAGCTGAGACAATGTTCAAGCATATTCCACCACAGTCTGAAAGCTGGCATAATAAAATGGAAAAAAAGAAGTTAATGGGTTTTGTTTAACAGGTTATTTCTCCATGTGGATATCCGGTTTCAGCTCAACCTTTGAGACGTAGGCTTTTGAGGACTGAGCAAATTGAAGTCAAAATATGTTTTTCTTCACAAACTGGAATATTCTTATTTCCTTTACATTCATATCTTCCCAGGGCCAAAAGAAACATGAAGCAAATTAAAGAATCACTCAATAATCTCATTAGTTACCTACATCACTGAAGCTAGGCAAGAGCAAATAAGGGAAATACAGCTATTATAACACCAGCATCAACAAACAACAACAGGAAACTTAACAAGTGACTACTACGTGCTTCAAGCTGTTGTCTGGTATGAAGTTATTTGCAAAGCAGAACATTCATTTACCACATGGTGAGAAATAGATGTTGTTTCAAAAGAGGGAGGGAGGTAATATATAGGCTTTTCTTTCTACTATGCAACCAGCTGTTTTATTTAATTTTTTTTAAAACAGAGTTTGCACAAAACTTGCTTTTCATGGGACTTGAGAACAATGATAAGCAATTCATTCCCAGGCAAACTGGGAACTATTAAGCAACACAACTGCAAAAGAAGCCGCTTTATACAAGATCAGATGTTTTCCTCTATCTGGTCCAGAGTTGAACCTACTCTGAGTGATAGCTACTCTCAAATTGTCCCCATCCTGTGTTATTTTTTTTAATTAGACATTCTAATGTAGTGCAATTGCAGCACTGAACCAATCCTGGTTGACATTGAAAAGTTATGCATACTCAGATTTGGTTGGCACTGGATGGGAGACTATCAGAAATCCCACAACCAGTATTTAAATGTGGACATCTGAAAAAAAAAGCTTCCTAGAGGAACATAATGGTACACCAAGTCCAACTATTGACCAAGAATCTCTTACGGACATGTTCATGAAGATACAAAAAAAGTCAAGTTTGACTTGATTTAACTTAATTCTTGCATAATTTTATTCCAATTCAGCTCTTATTCAGATCTTGACAACCTTTTAAATAATAACAGTTTTCATAAGTTATTGATTTATATCCTTTCATAAGTTACTGATTTATATCCTCACTTCTTGTGAGATAGGCAGTCACCCAAATCTGATAAATAAATATGCAAGTCAATAAATTCAAGATGCTGGTTACTACCTATAAAGCCCTTCATGGTACATAACCAGGTCATTTGAAGGACTTTTCTCCTTTCCTTACTTCGACCTGGGGACCCCTCACTTAAAGAATGTCATCTTGTGGGTTGCAGGAGGCATGTCTTCTTTGTCACTGTGCTTGTCTAATACAAGGGTCTTCAAACTGGCAAATTTAAGACTTGTGGACTTCAACTCCCAGAAATCCTGAGCTAACATGACTCGAGGAAGAATTCTGG
>JANHFR010004856.1:119068-132896 GCA_032468015.1 Mimophis mahfalensis | reverse complement strand
TTCCCAGGCTCCGGAATGAATTAATCCATTCCCAATGCATTTCAATGGGAAGCCGCTTTTTCGACTTCCGAATTTTTTAGCTTCCGAAAATGCATTTGGAACAGATTAATTTTGTAGGTCGAGGGACCACTGTACTTACTTTAACTATGAGTCAATAGCTTAATTCAGACTGTCTTTCTTAAAAAACAATGATCCACCCCTTACCCCTTGTTGTGATGGCTGTATCACTACCACAATCTGATAGAGAATCAAAGAGTTCAAAGGGTTTCTGGAACAACAAAATGTAGACAGAGTCAAGCCCATCCATGATCTCCATGTTCCGTTTAAACAAGGGCAGTATACAGAAAAAGTATACAGAGAAAGTAAAAAAAGTTTCCCAACTCAAAAGTTAACCACCAACATGATGTTTCAAAATCAGAATTAGCTTATCCCAACAGATTTCTTTCTAGCCTCAGCCTGTAAAAATATGATTTCTATTTTAAAAAAATGAACTTGTAGTATAGTACAAATCCATATTGCTAAAGATCCTCTTTCCGGATGTCTTCCATTTTCTTAGATATCATAATTTGTTGAACGGATGTCGGAAAATGTTTTAAGGTATTGGGTTCAAAAGGAAAAGGTAAGGCTCAAAAAATGTGTACCTATATGAGCTGCAGATTATACAGATGGTTTTTCAGCACTTTGAATGGTGAAAACCTTTAACGTTTTGTATATTTGATCTTTATGACCCTTCTTTAAATTAAGGAGTCAATGTCAACAGGAATTCATTATCAATCACAGATGAAGACTCAAGAAAATAAAGCATTAAATGAAATTTTTGTTCTATCCTTACCTTGAATGCACTGAAGAGTTCCATCTTCACCCCTTATGGTAAAAGTTTCACCTGGATTAACTTGAACAAAAATGACCTGCCCCAGAAAAAAAGAAAAAGAGACTAACATGAAAATCTTCAAAATATTTCAGTTTAGCTGCACAGTTCATAGTACTGCAAAGAAAAGTTTTTTTTTCAGAAAAAAGAAACAAGATAAATGGAATCCCAAAATATGATTACACAACTTGTTATTCTTTAAATTAAGTTATATTTAAACCTACAATAGAAAAGCAAACATACTTTTTGAAAGGAGCCCAAATTTTCATTTGACGTCTACAAACTTTTAATTATATAAAAGAGGCTCAAAGGGCAAAGTCACTGAAGAATACCTTCCTATAAAGCAGAATATATTTTAATAAGTCAAAATACAAAACCTGCTATGAGTAAAGCATGAAACGAAATTGTTGATGATCCAAAAACAAATAAAAATATAAACAATCCCAGCCAAGAAAATGGTGCCGATTAAAGCATCATTATCATCAACAAAAAATTGCTAAGCACATTTATTTGTGCTTAAACAGATTGTAAGCTGCCCTGAGTCTCTGGAGAAGAATGGCATATAAGTGGGATTTTTTTTAAAAAAAAATGCTGATCCAGCTATACACATCCGTCACCATTTAACCAAATAATTTCTGAAACCAAATCAAGATGATTGTCTTGGATTCTGGCCACTTCATCAGGTTTATTACAGAATTAGACCAGGGATGTCAAACTTGATTTAATTTAATTTAATTTATTTATTTGTTTGTTTGTTTGTTTATTTATTTATTTATTTATTGGATTTGTATGCTGCCGTTCTTCCTAAGGATTCAGGGCAGCTTACAGCTATAAAAAAACATACCATACAAAATTTAAAACATTATTAAATTTACTAGATCCAATAAATAATTTTAAAAAGTGGGAGTTAACAAATTTTGAATTTAGAAAATTAAAATTAAAAACAAATTTAAAATTAATAATGGATTAACCTAGACCAGCTCGTTGGAAGAGCCATGTCTTCAAGGCACGGTGGAAGGATCGAAGGTCAGGGGCCACATCAGGGTTGTGTTTGACCTCAGGGGCTGGGGTGGGTGTGGCCAGCTCGACATCACTTGCCTGAGCGTTCTGCCAGCGAAAATGGGCTCCTGAGCTCTGTTTTCGGCTGCATGCAGCCCTCCCGAGCTCCGGTTTCGCTGGCAGAAGTACCATGGGCCAGTCCTTCACTGTTTCCAGGGTGGTCCCATAGGCCAGATCTAAGCACCCTGTGGGCCTCATCTGGCCTGCAGGCCTTGAGTTTGACACCCCTGAATTTGACTATAAGGCTGCTACTTCTTTGTCCCTTTTAATTTATAAAATATCTTAGCCTGTTTACTTTTAGTTCCTCTTTATTTTATTGTCAATGCCATTGTTTCATGGTACATCATAGCATTCAGCTGCCTAAGTAATTCTATTTGCTTATGCACCAACCCAACTCCAATGAGTGAAAACACAAATGTTTCAAATAAATAAATAAAATGTATTCCAGATGAGCTGTCTTAAAAGTAGAAACGGCATATTTCCCTCTTCAAAGTCATGTTCCTACAAACCATTATAGAGAGACAAGATTTACTGAACGTAGTGGGACTTACTGCAGCATGAAACAGAGCACCAATCTTATCAGCCCACAGAATAAATTAATCACCCTCACAGGGGTGCATTCCAGCTGAAAGGGTCTTTGTAAGCTATCAACTTATTAGAATGAAAAGAGGAAGGAGACTGAAAAAAGTACACCATGCCAGGGAAAAGACAAGACATTATGAATTATTTAGGAAAGGCATTAAACAGAAGACAAGGATAAACACCATTATATGATTCTACAGTTTATCCACATCTGGGGTGCTCATTAGGGGAGTGGAGGCTAAAACATATAAAGAACAGTTGCTGGAACAGGGTATGTCTAGTTTAATGAAAAGACGGACTAGGGGTGACATGACAGCAATGTTTCAATATCTGAGGGGCTGCCACAGAGAAGAGGGGGTCAACCTATTCCCCAAAGCACCTGAAGGCAGGACAAGAAGCAATGGGTGTAAACTATTCAAGGAGAGAACCAACCAAGAAGTAAGGAGAAATTTCCTGACAAGTGAGAACAATTAATCAGTGGAATGACTTGCCTCCATCTAATGCAGTGGTTCTCAACCTATGGGTCGGGACCCCTTTGGGGGTCAAATGACCCTTTCACAGGGGTCGCCTAAGACCATCAGAAAACACATATTTCAATATAAATACAGGTGTATGTGAAAATAATTTTATGGTTGGGGGTCACCACAGCATGAGGAACTGTATTAAAGGGTCGCGGCATTAGGAAGGTTGAGAACCACTGATCTAATGCCTCCTTTCAGCTATGATTGCATCCTGTGATCACTGAACTATGCCTTGCATGGAAAAGGAATTCTCTTTGTCTATCCTGGATCTGTCATCGTGCCAATTTTTGTATGATTATCCTGATCCTAGCTTGGTGGAATTTATTTTCTCACAATGTGATTAATGTTAGAAACCTCCATAATCCTGCTCGCCTCCTTTCTTCTAATTTAAAAAGGCCTATGTGCATCTCTTCCACATATGCTGTTCGTCCCCAAACCAATGCAGCTATAAATATACAGCTAAAATAAAGATTAGCCTTACTCCTACCTCGCTTGCATCCAATTTTAGACAATAACTTCAGGAAAAGAACTTGCCTTCTTTTCTTGTTGGGAAGTAAGGTAAATGAATATTGACAATAAGATATTATTAAGGTTTTTCATTATCTGATTACAAAAAATGTAAGATTAATGTGTTCAAAATGGCTGCCTAGAGGAGTCACACCATACTCACTTAGCTGGCACCAGGCTGTCTGTTGCTAGGCGGAGGTTTGTGCCTAAATGTAACTAAGTGCAGCTGTCCATCAATGGCTAAGCCTAGCCTATATATATGAGAGGCTTGTATGCCTCCCATTCTCTCCTTGTTGTTCATATGCTGTATATTGACTACCTCCATCCTGATTCTGTATTTGCTTCCACAAATGTAAATAGCCTGTAAATAAAGATCTTCTCTTCTGGACCTTGAGCCTTGAACTCTATGTCTTCATTCCTACAATCCATCGACCTCCAAGAATAGTTGCAAGGCCTCTTATTTTTGTTAATTGGGTAGCAGAGTAAAGTTCACTCTGCATTCAGTCTAAACAATTGATGAGCAAGCAAAAGCTGCTTTCCTTTTGAATTGAACAGATATATAATGAAAAGTTACAGGAAAAGCAAAGGTAATTCATGAAACATAAGGGATGACTGCTGGTAGATGATATTTAGGTGGAAGAGTCTGAGGACTTAACATATTGCATGTCTAACACCATGCTTCAGTTCCTGATCAATAAGTTGGCAAGAATCAGCTGTAGGAACATCTGCACAAACTCTTCAGTGCTTCATCCCAGTTCACAATGCCTGAAAAGCATCTTTTAATTTATTTCAAGATGTCAGTCTGGAATTGGAAATGAGGTAGTACAAATTAAAAACGTAACTACTGTATCTCTACTACACCCATAGGGGGGAACAATTACATCCATCATGTGCACTGCTTCCTGGTTCAGCAATAGTGGAAAGACATTTGAGGAAGTAAGGACCTTTCAAATGGTCATTTTTTTCCATCGCACACAAACTATTATGGTATTTTTTTTATTAAATTTCTACACCACCCAACTCAATTAATTGACTTTGGTGGTTTACAACAGCATAATAAAAGCATATAGGGTAAATAAATGAATAAAGCACAAATTAAAACTAGAGTTAAGAGCAAACTAAAACTTACAGGTAAAATAAAAAGCAGAACTCATTATTGTTATATATAAACTATGACATATATCAGTCAGAATGGAGTTTCAACAAATAGGAAACCTTCCTGTATAGAATGCTCCCAAACGCAAATGGAAAAAACTGTATTTTAACAGCTTTAATAATGCATATTATAGAGCTCAGCAGCCAGCAGAATCCTTATCATGCAGTGAGAGTTTGATTACAGTGGTCCCTCGACCTACGAAATTAATCCGTTCCGAATGCATTTTCGGAAGCCGAAAATTCAGAAGTCGAAAAAGCGGCTTCCCACTGAAATGCATTGGGAATGGATTAATTCGTTCCGGAGCCTGGGAAAAAGACCCAGACTCCCAGTTTTTTGTGGAAACCTCCCTATGAGGTGTACTTTAAAGGCATCCAAAGTGCACAGCAAAATTCGGTTTCCACAAAAAATTTTTTGAAAAAGAACTTTTTCAGCTGTTCGGGACCGGGTCGTAAGTCGAGGAAACAGCGGCTGTCATTTGGAAGTCGAGGAAACCGCGGCTAAAAGCACTGGCGCTTTCCCCGTTTGGAAGTCGAAATCTTCGCATGTCAAGTGCTTCGTAGGTCGAGGGATGACTGCACATTTATTTTAGAATCTGGAAGGCACATATCCTAAAAATTACCAATCTAAGAATCCTGCAGAGTTATTTTGACTTCTTTGAGAATGAGAGTGTGGTACTTGCTGACCTCTTGAAGGAACAGAGACCTAAGATTTGCTATGAACAAATAAAATTAATTTCATTAAAAAGAAATTCAAGGTTTAACCTAATCTGAACCACCAAGAAATGAAACCACACTGAGTGAGCCATAGATGGTCTAACATAGGGGTGTTAAAATTGTAGCCTGTGGGCCAGATGCATCACATGCTGGCCACGCCTACTCCCAGTTTCGCCAAGAGGGAAAAAGTCATGATATGTCATGTGACAACAACGTGATGATGTGACACCCCTGGCCTAACAGGTTAGGAGCAGCTTGATTCTTAGCAGATGAAACATGTAGAAGAACGGGACAAATAGTGCACCTTAAAGGCAATCATTTAATTTCCTTCTTTTCTTTTCCTTTTTAAATCAAACTGATGGAAAGGAAACACTGCTCTCATCCAAGAATTCTCAGAGCAAAATGTCCAATACACACAATAAGTCCCAATTTTAGAGTCTGGCATTCTTCCTTAAAAGGATTGGCCAATTAAAAATAAATCCATCAATAAAGAGGTGCAGTAGAAAATGGAGATAGATAACATATATTGCACATCTCTCTAGATTCTTAAAAAAAAGTTTGCCCATTCTCTGATTTCTCTGAGCAAATGGAATAAGGAGCAGAGACTTCTTAAACGTTGGTCATTTGTAAATGAGATCTTAAAAACAGAAACTCTTACTCTATTGCAAACCCAACACTTTGATGCTCTTCCAGGCAACATTGTGTAAAAAAAAATCTATATATGAGTGAAAGGACGTGTGTTTTTTAAAACCGTATTACAGGTAGTCTTCTACTTATGACTAATTGCTTAGCAAGCATTTGAAGTTATGAAGGGCCTCTGCCAGCTATTTATGACTTGGATTTGAAGTTCTGACAGCTTCCCCCACACCCCATGATCATGTGATCACATTTTGAGTGCTCAGCAAAAAGCCCCATTATAGTCATCTGTAACGTTCTGCAGTCACATAATCATGATTACATATTTTGGCAGAAAATGGCAGTTTTCAGGAAAAAAAAAAATTTCAGTTTCCAGAAAAAAAAACCCCACCCATTGCAGACAATAGATTCACTTTCAAAAAGATCATAAAATCAGTCATGGTCATTTGGTGACCCCTTAATAACCAGCATGACTTACGACCATAATTCCAGGTTGAGTTATGGTCATAAATCAACTCCCCCTCAGTTTAAGGCTCTCAATTTTAATATATAGCTCGTTGCAACCTCCTCCAACATACATCATTATCAACGTGATATTGCTAATAATGTGGGTTGTTTTTGTTTTTTTTTACTGTACATCACCTGCGTTCTTGGTTGACTGAACTAAATGGATATTTTATTCCTCCTAACTTCCTTCCCCTTAAAAAAATCTTGAGACATGTTTAGGATACGTAAGCTGTTCTAGCAGAGGTTTTTACTATCTTTAAATTCAGTGACATTTCCAAATTATCAAAGAACCCTTTCCAAGGCTAGAAACAAAAAGTTTAGCAAGTTAAAAGAAAAATGTTAGAGATTATATTGGCTCTGAAATCACTATAATTCTGCTATAGCTTACTATTATGGCTAAATTATAAGTTTTAGGAAGAGAAAATGCTGGCGTGGATCCGCAGCAAGGACTTTACAAGTTATCCATTAAAAGGCACAAGGACAGTGAAGCGAACAGAATTTGAATTCCAGGAAAGAGGAAAACACCCTGATAAAAGGCAATCTTTCTGCAATCTTGGTTCAATCAGCAGTTAGAGACATCTGTCTCGCAGCCTAGAAAGGCCTATGAATTATTCACAAGAACCACTGTTTCCTTCAAATAAAGACACGGCACTTCAAAACACAGTGATAGAACCAAGAAGATCAGACTGAGTTTTGCTGTTTAAAGGCACATGTTCTTTAAGTTACGTGGCATTTCGATAGCATTCAAACTCTAGCAAACGAAGTGCTTAAGTCTGCTTTCGAGAAATCAAAATTGATTTCACACTGCCACCACCCCTTTGGCACAAGGCCACCTAACCAATTCCACAAAGGGTTCATTCCTTAAAGATGAGCTGTGTTATTCTTCCAGTGCTCAGGAACAGAATCAAGATATGTGTTTCCTATCAAATTTTCTTGAAACGCTTTAGTATTTTAGGATTCTAAAAATGGGGGAAAATAGAGCAACATGTTTCTCTGTGTTTTAGATTGAATAAGAAGTTTAAGAATTGAATTCATCTCGTATGGATCATTTCTCCTTGGGTTTCTTTTCTCTCCATAGGCTTAAGTTTATTTAATCAATATTTGGTTGTTCGATAAATATTGAAAATATGTAAGCCGTACCAAAGCTCACATCTGTCTCAGTGGTATCACATGATCTTGAAACTTTGGCCTACTACTAACTTATGTATATAGGAAATGCACTTTGCCCAAGATTAAAAGTGCCTCCTGGAAGAGGTTAGTTACTCCTGGCACCAGTGATGGAAAAGAAGGATTTTTTTGCCTTTCAAAGTGTTTACCTCTTCCATGATTCAGGCCTGCTGAGTTACTATAGCAACCAGACAATAATCTAGAGTCACCTCAAGACACTGGACTAGCTTCAGCATCTTAATGCTCAATTTCCTCTGACAAAAGATGCAAAAAATTTACCATCTTTCTAAAGTGCTGCAGAGAGGTTCCATTAAAAAATAAAGGTAGCTTATTTGTTTCACAGTGATGTATAAAAAATACTGGTAAATTTGATGGTACCTCTCTCTTACGATTCTATGATACTGAAATCTATTCATGGATGAGTTTTTATACAAGCTCATAAATGTAATGTTATGTCTCCTGGCTAAATTGGAATTTTATTGTCTAGAACTGCCTTCCTGTTGACCATGTTGGTTAAGAATTTTGGGAGTCATAGTCTTGGGAAAACTGAAGTTCTCACAATGGGAAACAATGCTTCAATCCTGATTTCAAATGAAAGAAATATTGCCCGCATTTGTACAAAACAGTCCTGGTGGTGCAGTAGTTAGAATGCAGTATTGCAAGCTAATTCTGCTGACTGCCAAGAGTTTGATCCTAGTGGGCTCAAGGTTGACTCATCCTTCCTTCTTTTTGAAGTCATAAAATAAGGACCCAGATTGTTGGGGGCCATATGCTGACTCTGTAAACCACTTAGAGAGCTGTAAAGCACTATGAAGCAGTAAAGTCTATGTGCTATTGCTAACATGCTGAAGAATCATGGCTTACTGTTCATACACTTTTAGTAATAATAACCACAAAATATAAAAATATGCAATTAGCAACAGAATGACTATGTCAAAAGAAAATAATTCATGCCTTGGATGTAATCTCAACCATCCATAGCAACACTTGGCCATCAGCATTTACCGATTATCATTAGTCAATTGCAGAAATCAGGTTTATTTGGAACAATTTATATCTTTCTGCCTTTACCAGGTCCTTGGGAAGGACTCAATAGATAGGCAAAAATGCCAAATCCAGTTTAAATACCTGATTGACTATGCAGCCAAGCCTAATAATAAAGTTATTGCTTGTGAACCCGAACACACTTTATAATCATTCTTTCAAGGCTTCTCCCTGTATACAGAATGATTTACCAGATACAAAGAAAACATAGAAGAGAAGACTAAGAGGAATCATCATAGGCTAGTCTTCTGATCCACCAAGGGTTATCACAAGGAAGAGGGCTAGATTTATTCTTATCAGCATCTCAAAGTTAGGCAAGAACAATCAATTGAGTGGCAGAGTTCCAAACCTGTTCTAAGGAGGAATTTCCTGACTGTGAGAGCTTACTAAGCAATGCCTCGAAGATGTGGATGCTCTATCACATTGTTGGTTTTCAAGAAAAGACTGAACAGCCATTGGTTCAGAATGGAATGGAGATTCCAGCATTACACTAGATGCTCCTTTCAACTTTGTGGTTCTATTTCTACTACATGCTGGTTGGGAAGAAGGAATCAAAATGAATCAGTTTGTGGTCAAAAACTGTGCACACATAATCCTAGCTAAGAAACCTGATCCAAGTCAGGAGCAGTATAAAAATTGAGTGAGTTAGAACCTAGTGTTGGAAGGGAGCAGCTGTGTTCTGAACAAAACTAAAGCCAGTCAGCCAAAAGGCTCACCTGAGAATGTAAAAAATCTCAGGGCTCCAAACTGAGCCTAGGGAAAAGAGCCTGATACAAACACATAGAAAATTATCGCAAGGGTGGGAGCAATCAGGACCCCTTTTCAGAAATAGTTAATGAAATTAACCTCAACAATTAAAGACATACAGCCAGGAGGAATCTCCCAGCCCCTGGATGAGATCACCCCTCAAAATTTTCAAAGGGAAACCTCTTAACCTTTTTGACACAAAAGGATCACCTTTTTACACAAAGGGGGAGCCATGCACAATCCCTTAGCACCATTAGGCATACATTCAACGAAGGGGGACCCGTGCAAATCCATAAGGAGAATCCCTGAACAAAGAAACTAATGAAAAAGCTCCCTAGCGTCGGGTATAAAAGTCACTACCCACTAGACCAAGGTTGTTGGCCAACCCAGGAAATGCTGTTCCATGTCTCTGTGTGTCCTCCTTTCCTGATCCAATAAAGAGAACCTGCTTCCAGGCAGCTGGCCGTCCGTGTGTCCTTTCAACGCGCTGAGGGTTTTCCTCCCAGCTGGGATTCGAACCCAGAGCCTTTCAACACTAAGTTTTACATTTAATGCTGTTTCTGATGGTGTTGTCAAATAAACAAAACTGTGATATCCAACCTCAGACTGTCACAGGATCTAACGAACATAGCTTCCAAATCAATATTTATGCAGATTAATTAGGCAAGTCTTGTTGTGACCTAACCTTAGCAAGTAATAAGCTGCTTACTCATGAGTAAAAACAAACCCCTAGTAATTAATGAATCTATGAAGTTCATACTGCCCCCAAACTGAATACAAAACGTATTTTCAAGATTAATGGTCCTTTATAAGCCTTGATGCTTTTAAGAAGGTGGGGGGGACTATTTTTGTGCAGGTTTCTCTTTTCCTGTTCCCACTTTTGGGTTGTTTCCACCAAGACCTCTCTCTTTAACAGAGGGGAATTTATGGATAATTTCTATCTTTAGATTTCCTTCACAGGAACTCTTTTAAAATTCAAATTGTGCAAATTCTGCCAGTCTGCTGGAAAACACCACTGTTCTGAAAAGCTAAGGTCATCAGTTTTAAGCAGAAATATGAAGCTAGGAATAGAATTTTGCTCCAACAGTATAATCAGGCAACCCACAATCCTGATTATGGCGTTTTTCCTGCCACTTTCCTCAAAGGAAAGGATAAAACAGAACTACAACAATAAAAGATTCTTCGTAAGAGACCTACCACGCTCTTCTTTGATTACAGAATAACCAGCCTGTGAAAGAATGTCTATGGCAGTGGTTCTCAACCTTCCTAATGCCGTGACCCTTTAATACTGGCTGGCTGGCTGGCCGGCCCTACTGCGCATGTGCAGGGCTGGCCAGCCACAAGGGGCGCCAGAGAGGACGGGCAGGCAGCCGGGCAGCGGTGGCAGGATTCCCCAGTCTGGCTCGCCTTCCGCGTCACTCCCGCCAGCGCAGGCCTAAAGACAAAGGGTAGGAGCAGCGTGGAAGGAGACGGATAGAGGAGCAGTGTCTAAGTTCCATCGGAAATATGTGTTTTCTGATGGTCTTAGGCGACCCCCGTGAAAGGGTCGTTCAACCCCCAAAGGGGTCGCGACCCACAAGTTGAGAACCGCTGGTCTATGGAGATTCTCCATCATCTAAGTCATGGTTGTCCCAAAGGTGCTTTTCCAAAAGGCAACTGAGCTTTGTTGGTTCACCCCCCTCCCCCCTTCTCATAAAAAACCTTCTTCAGTTTCTTACTGACTGGTGGGGAATGGAAAGATTCTGGTCATTAGCACTCTGAGTTGGTTATTAGGTCTTCAAGCAGACTCTCTGAAACCTTATGAAGCATTTTGAAAATAAATACCCACATTTGAGGCTGATGTTTTGTTTTGCAGCATTCTTGCTAATTTTTAATATTTTTAAAAAATCAAATTGGATATGAAGCCAAGCTGTCTTCAAATACATCAACAGCTATGGTCATCAATGGAGTTTGTCAGAATTAAAGTTACTCTAGAGATCTGAACTAAGAAGTATATGAGTGACATATAGCTATATTTCTTTTTTCTTTCTTGTTTCTTGGGGGTGGGGTAGAATCCCTGAACAAACATGTGGAGGTAATACAAAATGGATGAGGATCAACTAATTTAGCAGGTACAGAAAGTGGGGCTACATCTGGACGAAATTATATATAAGGAAACGGAGCTTTAGGTATTTACTCCAACTAAAAGATGAGTCCGTACTTCTGTCCCTTTTTCCTGTCCATTCTTATGGTGAACAGTTTGGGGACTAATTAATGTATTTTATTTAAGGAGGATGGGTGATTAAGAGCCATGTCACTTAAGGCATATTCAGAGAGGGCTTCCATATACATGGGGTCTTTCATCAAGTTTAGAATGAAATAAACATAATTCTGAAAAAGACACTTTGGCCCACACTGTTTCTTCTTCTGGCTTAGATACTTACTTCAAAGTTGTGTGTGCCTCTGTATATGTGTCTGTGTGTTTTATGCCTTTTTAAAAGACAGAAAGGTTAGGGGGCCAACGAGAGTTTAAAAAGTAGTACATAGCATCTTGGTACTAATGGGCATCATGTTAAGGCCCTTAATGATTTATATCCTGCTTTTCAACCCTCCCTAAGGGGTTTACAGAGTCAGCATATTGACCCCAACAATCTGGGTCCTCATTTTACCCACCTCGGAAGGATGGAAGGCTGAGTCAACCTTGAGCCTGGTGAGATTTGAACTCGCACTAACTACAGGCAGCTGGCAGCTAAGTACTACATACAGCACTCTACATACTGCAGCACCACGGCTCTTAAATGTGGTTCATGATATTCTCTCCCCTTCTTCCCCTCCCCCAAACACTCCAGTTCATGCTATTAACTTCAGGGCCCTACAATAAAGATACTATATGGCTGGGATTTTTGGAATACTCTCTCAGCAGTTGTTAAGCCTGAAAAATGAATAATGTTCTATTGGAATGAAAACCATGCCGTCCTCTTGCTGTACTGAAAAGAAGAAGAAATAGCTATGGAGACATGTCTGCCAACCAGGGCAGGAATCGTTGCATCTTGTTTTACGGATATTTTGTAAAATAGGATTAGCAGCTTACTTCTCCCTCAACTATTCACATACTAAGCTATTAGGAATCTCCTGGCTGCATCTTGCTAGGCAGGACATAGAAGAAAGCAAAACAAATCTGTAAAAACACCACCACCACTAAGATATCCCACCCTTCACTGTAGTTTCTCCCCTGGCATCAAGACCCACATTCGTGATCATGATTCTCCACAAGAGAAAAGAGAGGGGGTGGGGAAGCAACAACATGAAGCACATTTTCTGGCCTACACCCCCTCAGCCCTTTCCTCCCACACCAATCACCCAGGAATAAAATGGCTGCTATATACGCCTCTCCCTCAGAATTTTGTTAGTGCACCATGACATCAGCGTTGGAGATACAGCCAACTTTAGAACTCCATCTGGGACAAATAATGCTGGGTTGGATTCTGCTTGCTTTTTGTTTATACACAGTGACTGAGAATGTCTTGGTGGTAAGCAATCTTTGCTCATAAGATTTATTTCTCAACTCTTCCAAAACTCTCCCGCCCCCCACTTCTCTTTTTGCATCCTGGAAACACTTTCAGACTCACGTTAGTTTTCCAAAATGGTGAATTAAAATGGGTATTTCCCCTTTCTTCTCTGTCTTCCTGCATCATCTCCAAAGATAATACATTGTTGTGAAAGTTGTAATTAGCCTTTCAGATGAAACATTTTCTTGAAAACTAAAAGATGCTGCGGCAAACAAGGAAAATTAAAGGGCTATTCTTGCATTCTTTCCAGCAAAACTTTAATTGAAGAGATTCTAGAGTCTACTTGGAAATTTCACAAAGAATACCTTGAGCAGGTATGAATTATCTGGTTTCAAATCTTTGTAGATAAGGGGTATACAATTCCTGACATAATCCTCTGTCCAGGCCATCAAAACTTAGAGATTACAGTTGCACTCAATGAATACTTTCTCCAACTCAGAAAGTTTCCAAAAACAAAAAAAGCAAATATCAAAATAAGGAAGCTGCCTCTTTTTTCCATACTATTTGTCATAGGTAGGCATAACTCAATACAGAACATATCTTTATCTGCAGATTCACATTGCACATCAATAAAAAAAGCTGCTGTCACTAATATTGTTGGGATTACTTAGTTTTTCAATTTACAAAAAAGGTTAATTGATACTTTTTATAAGAAATTGGGTAATTACCATGAAAGCAGGAAATGATTAGAGAGGGAGGAAAAGAAAGGAAGGAAGGAAGGAAGGAAGGAAGGAAGGAAGGAAGGAAGGAAGGAAGGAAGGAAGGAAGGAAGG
>JANHFR010004854.1:55464-69476 GCA_032468015.1 Mimophis mahfalensis | reverse complement strand
AGGTCTTGTTTACTGGCTTAGCTTTGTCAGGCGAGCAATCTCCCACGTCATCTGAAAGATACCGTGTAGTAGAGTGCGTGTATCTGTAAGTCTCTCTCTCTCTCTCTCTCTCTCTCTCTTTCTCTTTCTTTCTCTCTTTCCGTTTGTTAACTGGCTTTCTCCCCGCAACCAATTTGCTTGTTCTCTTGGCTTTTGGCCCCGCCTTCCTCAGAAGGAAATCTAAAGTTAACCCTTCATTTGCACAACTCTGAAGCCGCCCTCTCCTACCGCATCCCGGGCCACTCGCTCTGGGTTACCGGCCGGACTGAGGAGGTCCCTCCGCCCTCCACAGAGAGCCGGCCAGCCAGCGCTGCTGCATCCATCCGCTCGCCGTTCTTTGTCCGGGATTCGCCGGCTTCGTCCGAGCAGCGCGAGCCGAACGAACCGGTGGAGAGAGCAGCGGAGCGGGAAACGGCGCTGCACCGCCAAAGCGACAGGAAGAAGCGGAGGGCGGTGCGACGGTGGAGTCACCTCCCCTCACTCCCCGCGCCTGCCTTCCAAGCCCGCGTAGAGACTCCTCGTTGCAGCCGCCTCTTCGCCGTCCACCGAGCAGGAGGGGGAGTCGCTTTTCCGAGGTGTAGAAGGCGAGAACCTGCGACGCGGCGGCGGCGGCGCCGAAAGCAGCCGCGAAAGAGGAGGCGAGACAAAAGAGGGCCAGAGCGAGGAGGTGAGCGGCAGGCGGAGAGCCAGCGGGTTGGAAGCGCAGCTTTTCCGTGGCTCGGGCTTCCCTGCTACCGGGGGTGGAGGGTGGGGGGCGGAGCGGTGAGGCCAGGTAAACGCGTTCTTCTCTCCCCGACATCCCGCACCCTATCCTCCCGCCTCAGCTGGCAGCCGCGAGAAGCAGCTGACGGACGGGAGCACCGGCGGTCCTTCCAGCTGAAGGCGGTCGGGGACAGCGCCGGGTGGTTTAAGGAAGGGGGTGGCGGCGGCGGCGTGGCTGCAAGGCTCGGCACGTGAAAACAGAAAGTGCTTTTCTGAGGAGGAAGAAAACCAGCCCTGGCTGATAGCCTCACGCCTGATAAAGTGCGAAGGCCTTCCTGCATGTCTGTATGGAACTGCACCAGTGTGTGACTTAAACGCCTCTAGGATCCACGCTGGGGCCGATTTATGTTTTCCCGGGTGTTTCCATTGATTTAATAAATGCGGGTTTGTTTGGGGGTTTTTTTGTTTTCGCTTTTTTTGCCCCGGGGCATTGCTCTCCTTTTCAAAGGAAAGGAGCGGCGCTGAATGAGAAATACGGTAGCTTGGCGTGAAGTCGCGAAAAAGCATCGAACCACCGCAGGGAAAACACTAGAAATAATAATAATTAAAAAAGGGTTTGGTTGATTGGGGTGGGTGGGTATGCACTGCTGCTAAACTAGCCAGCCATAGGGATGGAAGCAAGAGAAGTGGGGGGAGGGTGTCTCGCAGTGGCAAAGAAGAGGAAATATTTCCCTTTCTGCCATTTTTGCAGAAAGCAAAACCTCACGAATAGGTGGCTAAAAATGTAAACCTTCGAAGGTTTAATTAAGGGTGAACAGTGAGTGGCCTGTGTGGTTTTCTAATGATGAGTTCAAGGACTAAGAGCTCGTTTCTCTTCTACATAGATAAGTGTTATTTATCATCAGTATAGGAACTAAATTAGTATTTTGGCATTTTCTTATGGATTTAAAGCAAGTGAGAGCACAGGGCATGCTTCTTCCTGTTATATATGGGTACTGCGTAATGGCATGGATGCCCTTAATAGGAATTTCAGTCTGGTAGATGGGAAGAAAGCGAGACTCTTTGGATACTGTGATGGGAGGGTACATTCACCCTTCTTGGTACTTTTAGGAGGATATTTTAAAAATTGCTTCTTCTGCCCCAGCAGAGAGGAAAAGCTAGCTAGCTAGTGCTTTAACAGGTTGTTCAGCACTACAGTAGTATTTTTTGGCCTCAAGGACCAATGGTAGCTTTACTTCTTTTTTTTTTCCTGTTATAAGAGAGGGTGCGGTACCTACTCTGTAATGCCGCACTGCTAGCAGCAGATAGCAACCAGGGCTTCTGTGCAAGTACGGGATAATATTTCTGTCCTCTTTCAGAGTCTTGTCAGAAAAACAGAGAAATGTTGCTTTGGGTGTAATCCTTTAAATTTCCTAAGAAAAAATTTACAAACCTCTGCATAAAATTAAGTGCTGAATTAAACCGTAACAGAAAACGTGCAATATGTTTTTTTGTGTTCAAATATAGCGATTTTCTTAAAATTATTTTTCTGGTCAACTTTCATCCTCCTCAGCTTTCCATATCTGTAATAGTCTAGTACTTAAGTACCTTTATCAATGTTAAAATGTATTAAAACAAATAAACTTTAGTTTTACCATATGCTGCCTTTCTATGATAGGTTTTGACTAATACTGTTGATTTCATTGTGATATAGTAGATTTTAGTTTGACAGTGGCCCGTTTGCTAGAAGGTTTTGAGATTTATGTGGTCTGGAATCAGTGTTCTCATTTTAAAATAGACATATTTATGTCATGATAGAGAGACTGCTGCAAGTACACCCTTGGCCATGGAAGCATGCTAAGCGACTATGGGCTAGTTTCTTTTTCTCAGTTCAACCTACCTTCCAGGGTGGTTATATGGAAACATTGGAAGAATTGCCTTGAGTTTCTGGAAGTAAAGTGGATTATAAATCCAATAAATAAATAAATAAATGTATTTGTATTAAAGATAGTTAAATAACATGCACTCATTGCTGTAGTTAAAACAAATAGCAGCTGTGGTATTTTAAACTGAAATTATTTCTAAATGGTGAACGCATATTTTAATAAAGGGTTTTTTAATTATGGAAAAATGTGAATGATTGATTTCAGGATTCATTGAGCATTGATTATATATTGATACTTACGAGCACTTAGGAAGAAATGTTGACTATATCACAGCATGGTGCATGCTTATTTTTCTGTCCACTATATTGATTGGGATATTTTATTCCCCAGTGTTTGCTTAGAAATTGGATGAGAAATATATTGCATTTGTATATGAGATATGCATACTGTATGCAGTCCAGCAAAAAATGATTCCTCAATATGAAACCAGGGTTTTGGGTGGATTGCACTAGTTTTATGTTGGAATAAAACATAATGGAAGAAGGCAGTGGCATTTTCATACTGCTCCCTTCACCCCAAAACATGAATATTTCTGTGAAATCAGCATGAGTTGAGCTTGTGACTTTACTGTTTTTACATGGTAACAGGGCCTAATCTTTCTGTAAGAAGAATAAAATACGATTCTTCAAATTAATATTTTTCCAGGAGAGGGAGAATGGTAGTGAATGCTAGATAAATTCTTAATATGACCTAAATCATATTAATCAATCAAATAAATAAATAAATAAATAAAGTAAGTAAGTAAGTAAGTAAGTAAGTAAGTTCTGATGAAGAACATCGGAGACATAAAAGCCTTCCCTCTTAATTGCAATCCAACAAAGTTGTCTTTAAATGTTAATAATGCATTATACATTTGTTGGTAAATGGAGGTAGGCACATCCTCAGCTTTTCTGTTGTTGAGTCATTTCTTATTGTGCCCTCATTTTACCTTTTGGCCCTATGTTAGGCATAAAATTCCTGTGATGTGTCTATTGTTGGCAGTGTAAAAGTAACTCATGCTGTTTTTCAGGGATGCCATGTTCTAGTTTATCTCTAAGCCCAGCACATGATTCCACACAAGTAGAACATTTATTCCCAACTTGGTAGCTTTATTAGCATGGTTCTCCAGGTATCTCAGCTAGTATATTAGACATGCAAACATTAACCTTAAACTTAATTTTGATTTATTTTCAACTCAGAGGACAGGATGTACTTTGAGTTGTATGAAATGTAATACTACATTTTCACTTTTGAGCCCTCTCACCTCTATTCTGACCTGTTCCATTGAAACCGTTCATCTCAATAATATTTAATCTCTAACTGAGCTTTCTACCTCTAACATTAACACCATAAAGTCTTTACTTATGCCAGCTACTACACAATAAAAGTCATTTTTGTTTTTACTTCCTCTCTAGCAGATTTTTTATTTTAACTAACTTCACAGGATTGTTTCTCTGCAAAGATGGTACTATATATTAGTAACCAAACTAGAATTTGATCATAGATTTGATTTACTAGTATAGTTCTCATCTGTGTAATAGGGATTGACATGTTAATGGCCTTTTCTTCAAAAATGCCTCTACAAATGTTTGTGTTTTGTTTACATTTTTGTAATTGTAAGACATTTTTGCTAGCTTCAGTTTAATTTCCATGATTTATTAGGTTTGAAGATTTCTGATAGGGTCGATATTTTTCAGAACTTGCAGTATTTCTTCTACTATTTCTCCCCTTTAGTCTGTGTCTCCCTTTTAAAAAAACTGATATCGCCACTTCCTCTTTGCTAGAACACGGCAAAGTTGAAGTGTTATAAATCTCAAGTTGCGAAATAATTGCATTTGAATTCTATAATGGAAAATGGATCAGTCAATTAATCTCTGTCTTGTACATGAAAGTCTAGTTGTGATAGAGATTACCAATTACTGTATTCTTTACATAATTTTTTAAAGATGTGAGTTTTGCTCCCTCCCCCTTTTTATTATTTCCTTCTTAATTTGTAGTTAAAATGCATTCCCAATCATTTGGAAACTAGATCAGTAATATGACATCTTCATTTATATATATTAGAATTTTAAACAAGAACTGTAATAATGCTTCAAGTAATTATAGCCTGCTTTTTAATACAAGGATTTATGATTGGAAATGAGTTATGAAATTGAGAGGTCATTAGGAAAGAAATAATGTTTCACTTCTGTGTAAGTATTCTCAGTAATTATTTTTGGCAGCCTGTTTTTTTTTTCCTAAGTTATCTTTTTCTTTCCATGATATAGTACTTATTCTGAACGTTTCAATTAATCATGTGACAGTAAAGCAAAGTAGTTTCTTGTTTGATCTACTATGTCAGTCAGTTTTCAAGATTATTGCCAAACGTATTCATTCTGCCTAACAAAACTTTAAAAACTTCTAAATTCTATTTGACGCTTCACCTGATTTGTGAATCTGGTCAATTTTTGAAATAATCCAGAATGGATGGATATGGAAAGATAAAAGTAAAGGTCCCCCTTGCACATACATGCTAGTTGTTCCCAACTCTAGGGGGCGGTGGTCATCTCTGTTTCAAAGCCGAAGGTGCAGGGAACACTGTTACCTTCCCACCAAAGGTGGTCCCTATTTTTCTACTTGCATTTTTACATTCTTTCGAACTCCTAGGTTGGCAGAAGCTGGGACAAATAATGGGAGCTCTCTGTTACGCAGTGCTTGGGATTTGAACTGCTGACCTTTCTGATCAATAAGCTCAGTGTCTTAGCCACTGAGCCACAGCGTCCCTTTATGGAAAGATAGGCGCATGCTAGTCTGTATATAGCACCTTCTTATTTAGCTTAAGGATCGACAAGAAGAATAAAACCAGATGGACCCTGTCTACAGGGCTTGTAATCTAAAAAATACAATACTGGTAGTCCTTGACTTATGACCACAATTGAGCCCAAAATTTATTTTGCTAAGTGAGACATTTGTTAAGTGAGTTTTGTCCCATTTTACGATCTTTCTAGCTACAGTGGTTAAGTGAATCATTGCAGTTGTTAAGTTAGTAACATGGGTTGTTAAGTGAATCTGGTTTCCCATTGACTTTGTCAGAAGGTTGCAAAACCCAGGGACCCTGCAACCACCATAAATATGAACCAGTTGCCAAGCATCTGAAATTTGATCATGTGACCGTGGGGATGCTGCAAAAGTCGTAAGTGTGAAAAATGGTTATCAGTCACTTTTTCAGCGCTGTTACAATGTTGGATAGTCACTAAACGAACTGTTTGTAAATCGAGGACTACCTGTAGTTAAGGGACATTGAAAGAAGGGGAAGGGGCAGCCAAAGCAAGAAGAAGAAAAAGGAAACTCATTCTTAATACTTCGTGGTTCTTTACTAGAAAGGTATGATGGAAATGGCGGTGTACAGGAAGACTTCGGAGATACTGTCATCCCCAGGAGCAGACAGTACCCCCTTTTCATCACACAGTGGTTGATTGTGAAGAGACAAAGATGCCGAGCCAAACAAAACACCTGCAGCAAGCAAGATAATAACATTTCATTGTCTGCTGCTTCTTTTCCACAGATGGCTTTTGGTTCTGATGGCCTATGTGAAAAATGAATGGACGCATTGCTTTTGTTTGTAGGATGATTAGCAGTAGAAGGCAACTGCAACTCGTCTCTCTCTCTCTTAGTGGCTACTTCTGCCAATTGGAAGTCTTCAAACTGAGCCTTATTCCTGGTGACCATGTTTTTCATTGGCATCTTCTGGGTTTTTGTCCCTCCCCAGCTTTCAAAAGTTTTTTTCCAAGAATTAGCTAAGTATTTGTCTGGGATTTTTGCTGGGAAATTTGGTGACATTTGGCTGGTATGTACAAATGAACTGTAACAGGGATACATCTAGAAGGAGACTCCTTTTGTCTTCAAGGCACGGCAGGGTAATTATCCCTTTTTAAGGCAATTGCTGCTGTGTAAGTTCTCGATAATCTACTGTGCTTCCAACATGATGAAACAGCATTTGTTGGTGCATTGTCTTATAATCACAGAGGTGGAAGGCGTTTGAAAGGCTGTATGTGATCCATTTGGGTTTATAGATTAAGGTATAAATATAATGCTCTGACTCAAGAAGTGGGGTCTTCCAGGTTTCAGTTTTTGTTAAAACAAAAAATGCTGATAAATTCATGTACAGTCCTTGATTTATGACAACAATTGAGCCCAAAATTTATGTTGCTAAGTGAGAAATTTGTTAAGTGAGTTTTGTCCCATTTTACAATTTTCCTTGCCACATTTGTTAGATGAATCCTGTTTCCCCATTGACTTTGCTTGTCAGAAAGTTGCAAAAGGGGATCACATGAACCCGGGACACTGTGACCGCCATAAATATGAACCAGTTGGCGAGCATCAAAATATAAGTCACATGCCCATGCAGAAGCTGCAGTGGTCATAAATGTGAAAAAAGGTCATGTCACTTTTTCAGTGTCATTGCAACTTCGAATGGTCGCTAAATGAACTGTTGGAAGTCAAGGACTACCTGTAGTAGTATTATTCAGGACTTTAAATGTCAAAAGGACTTCGTTGTAATTTAAGATTGTCTTGAAAATTGGCCTTAGAATGCTGTTAATATTAAAACAGGACAACTATGAATTACCAGTCTTCAAATGCTTTCTCCTGTCTGAGGTCAAAGGTGAAAATTGAGGAAAAATGTTACAAAACTAGTTTTATAGCTTAACAGGTTATTTAACTTGCATGTTAAATGGCTACAGTGGAGCGTGAAAATTCTATAGAGTACAGAAACTGTTATCACGAAAACCGAAAATTGTAAAATGCATTTTGAAAGAGAATGATACCATATTCACATGACCTGCATGTGATTGGAGAGCTTTCTCTATCTCCAGCTGCCGCTTACTTTGTTAAAGGTTATGGTTTCATCTGCCTACAACTCGTAGGCAAAATCTTCCCACTAACCAATGAAGGAAACATCAGATTTAGTACTTTTCTTGCAAGACAGCAGCCAATAGAGAAAGGCTACTAAGCTCTGCCCCCTTTAAGGAGAACTTCCTACATCTTTGGCTTTCCCTTAAGGAGAAGTATGGTGTTTGCCTGTTGCTTTTTGATATATAAGGTATTATCTGTTTATCTTCTGCATTGTATGTCAGACATCTGTCCTTTCACCCACAACCCAGTCTTACTAAGTAAACAGCCCAGATGACCTGGATTTAGCATAATAATGTCAATTCTTGTGTGTGTGTGTGTGTGTGTGTGTGTGTGTGTGCATGAATGCCTTCAAATCAGTTTTAACTCCTGGCAGCTGCCTTGGTAGGTCCATGCAGTTATGGGACATTTTCATTTGTAGATTACCATTATCTGAGTAGGGATGGTTGATCCAAGGTTACTGGGACCCAATCAGGCTTTGTTTCTAAGGTAAGACTAGAACTCATGACCCTGGTTTCTAGTCTGGCTTCTTTAACAATTACACCAAATTGTCTTTCAGCATTAGTATTCTAGATAATTTCTCCAGAGCCTGTTTCTGGTCAGATCGCAAACTGAATCTAGCAATTAATCTCCTGAAATGATGGTTGCACTGAATGGTGCACCAAGTGAAATTTAGCACTTTTGTTAGAAAATGTGCAGGGTTTCTTACTGCTTTTTGTAGTAATGTATGAGCCACCTTCTGGGACCTTGAATTAGTTTTTCCAAGCTTTTGTATGATTCTGTTTCAGCTTGTTAATAAGCTAAACCAGGCATGTCAAACTGGCTGCCCGTGGACCAGATGCATCACGTGCAGGCCAAGTCCACCACAGCTCCGTGAAGGGAAAAACATTGTGAAACGTCACTTGACTGCAACATGAGATGGCGAATTTGACACCTGTGAGCTGAACTATCATTCAAGGCCCCGCTCTGCATTCCTACCTGCTAGGACTACAGATAATCCTTGACTTTCAACAGTTAATTTAGTGAAGGTTCAAAGTCACTGAAAAAAGTGACTTATGACCATTTTCCACACTTATGACCGTTGTAGCATCCCCGTGGTCTTTTGACCAAAATTGAGATGCTTGGCAGCTGGTTCATATTTATGATGATTGCAGTGTCCCAGGGTCATGTGATCCCCTTTTATGACCGTCTGCCAAGCAAAGTCAATGGTAAAGCCAGATTCACTTAATAACAACTATCTATAATCTATCTATAATAACTATATATATATATATATAATATTATATATTATATATAGATAGAGCCTTGGGGGTTCAGTGGGCTAACTGCTAACTTCAGTGGGCTAACTGTTCGTTAAGTGTTACAATCTGCCTGCAGTTAGTGCAGGTTTGAATCTCACCAGGCTCAAGGTTGACTCAGTCTTCCATCCTTCCGAGGTAGGTAAATTGAGGACCCAGATTGAGGGCAATAAGCTGATTTTGTAAAATGCCGCTTGGGGGGGGACAAAAGCCCCATTAAAAGCAGGCATATACTAAAGAATGAAGGCTATTGCTAAGCACATTGAGTTCTGTTTATAGGAATTGTAAGCTGCCCTGAGCCTCCAGAGAAGGGCGGCATATAAATTAGATTTTAAAAAAATATTAGATTAATATCTACAATAACAACTACAGTAATTCACTTAACATCTGTGGCAAGAAAGCTTGCAAAAGTGGGGCAAAATTCACAACTGTCTTGCTTAGAGCATGAATTTGGGGCTCGATTATGGCCATAAATTGATGACTATATGTGCACTGTAGGACTTCTGTATGATTGAATAATGTTTTTGACTTGACAGTTTTTAGATTCAAAGGACAGTAATACTCCACTAGTTGTGGGTTATGATTTTCTGCTAATTTTTGTTTCAGTTTTCTTCGTCTCAGAAACAGAACACTGGAATTTCCATACTTAGGCTATTTGTAGGTCCATAAGCTCTTCTTATAGTGCATTAATGTGTTGGTGCACAGACAGACCCCTTATTTTTTATAGGTAGGGGAGACATAGGCAAACTTAGAACCCTAATATACTGGCATTGGAGAGGAGGGTATTTAGCTTGTAGTTCAAGACCTAGCAAATTTTTTTCAGGGTTTCAACTCGTTCTTTTGTTTAGAATAACAGAGTTGGAAGGGACTTTGTAGGTCATCTAGTCTAACTCCCTGCTCAAGCAGGAGACCCTACATCAGTGGTTCTCAACCTTCCTAATGCCATGACCCTTTAATACAGTTCCTCATGTTGTGGTGACCCCAAACATAAAATTATTTTTACATACACCTATATTAATTTTGTGTACTTCTGTTCTTAATACCCTGTACAGCGCCCTGAGTCCAGTAGGAATAGGGCAGTATATAAGCCAAATAAATAAATAAATAAATAAATAAATAAATAAATAAATAAAATTTGTATTGAAATATGTGTTTTTCAATGGTCTTAGGCAACCCCTGTAAAAGGGTCGTTCGACCCCCAAAGGGGTCCCGACCCACAGGTTGAGAAACATTGCCCTACATCATTTCTGACAGAAGACTGTCCAGTCTCTTCTTGAAAGCTTCCAGTGATGAAGCACCCACAACTTCTGAAGGCAAGTTGTTCCATTGGTTGACTGTTCTCACTGTCAGCAAATTTCTCATTTCTAGGTTGAATTTCTCCTTGATCAGTTTTCATCCATTATTGAGATTAGTCACAGTTTATGGGACGCAGGGATCCACTATTCTTCTGCAGGATAACTATGGGATGGTCTTTGAGTCTTTTTCCACTGCTTGCCAAAACAATATCAGCTAATATGCTTGCTTTTTCATCCAAAGCATTTCTTTGCCTTCAGGTACAATAGCCTGAATAGCCAGTAGTATGGATATCAGTAAGAGAAGGTCATAACTTACCTACAGAAGTTTCAGAAGAGCATTTGCTATACAGTCGAACCTCAGCTCGTGACCACAATCCGTTCCAGGATTGCGGTCGCGAGCCGAAGTGTTCACACCCCAACGCGACACTTCTGTGCATGCGCAGAAGCCAAAACAGCGCAGAAAGAAGCTTTCTGCGCCATTTTTGTTCACAAGCTCAGGATTTTCAGGTTGGACCCTGAAGTGGTTGCGAACCAAAGTGTTCACAACCAAAGGTTCCACTGTATAGATGCTCCATGTTTCAAATGTGGGAACAGTGGTGATATATAAAACAGAACAATTACGTTTTAAAAGGGAATTGATATGCGATGGCTTTGCTCCTTATTAATTTTGGGCATATCTTTTGGTTTTTTTGTACAAGCTCTGAATATATTTTAATGTTCTAGCAAATAGGTCATTTTTGGACCTTTTCTCTTGTTGATTTGATTCAATCTACCCATGTATATTTACTACTTTTTCTATCTCTGTGCATCTAATGAAACAAGCTCTTGTCCTACAAAAATTCTGGCCGCACTAAACTGAGTAGCTTCTATGGTACACTGATATTTATAGCTCTGTTGTTGGCCACTGC
The DNA here is from genome assembly GCA_032468015.1 of Mimophis mahfalensis. NCBI lineage: Eukaryota > Metazoa > Chordata > Lepidosauria > Squamata > Mimophis > Mimophis mahfalensis. The sequence goes on along the minus strand of JANHFR010004854.1, from coordinate 58,440 downwards.
CTTCCATGAACTAATGTTATTTTTCTGGAGGGATCCCTCACTCAAAATTACCATTTAGTACTTGTACTGAATGTTATGGTATGTATCTTCACAATAGAGTAATTGCAGTAGTACTTTAAGACACAAGTAGGGGCAAAATATTTAATTCTCTGCAGCTATTTTACAGCAGAACAATAACTTACTTGTTTAAAACAGGATCCAAAAACAGCAAGTCATTTGTTTGCCGAATAACTGAAGGTCACACATGGATTCTAAACATACTAAAGCATTATATGTTTACCATTTAAAAATATTTTTTCTTGGAGGATAAATTTATTTTCTCTCATGCTCCTCGCCAGATTTAGTTTTTGTAGCAAACCAAATCAGTAAAGCTAAAATCTTCAGAAAGACAGTAGGCGGTGATATATTTGCGACATAAGTTAACATTCTAGTGCATCCATTTTAATGTGTGTATATGGTGATTTGGGTATATATTAAATGAAATAATAAAACATATTCCCAGATGTCCATTGATATTTTAGATACTGTTGTATTAGAAAAATGTTGTCATTGGGCTATTGAGTTTTAAAAGTTTGAGCCAGTGCTGGGTTTGTAACTATTTAGTAGAGTTGTACTAAGCTTTCAGAGGAGTCTAATGCCTCTCCTGAGAGTTTTAAGGCAGTTGGGCCTTTCAAAATGCTGCCCCTGTGCATCCATAGGCTCTTAGCTTCACTGGCAGTCCCAGTAAAATAACTCTACAAAGGATTCAAGAAGGCTCCTTAGCTTTCTGAAGGACATGATTGCCTCGTGGCTTTGATCACAGGACAATCCATCAAATGTTTTGCACATCTGTCCTTAATATCATCCGTAATATTTACTCCAGTAAAACTTAATTTGTTCATAATGTCACTGATAGTGCTACATCAACAATTAGAATGTCGATTTATTGTAGAACTTTCTGTTGTACAGATAGTACTCAAGTTACAACCACAATTGAGCCCAAAACTTATGTTGCTAAGCGGAACATTTGTTGACTTTTGCCCCATTTTAAGAACTTTCTTGCCAACATTGTTAAGTGAATCACTGCAACTGCTAAGTTAGTAACAAGATTGTTAAGTGAATCTGGCTTCCCCATTGACTGCTTGTCAGAAGATGACAAAAGCTGATCACATGACCCCAGGATATTGCTTGTCAGAAGGTCGCAAAAGGGGGATGACATAGCCCCAGGACACTGTAACCTTCATAAATATGAACCAGTTGCCAAGTGTCTGAATTTTGATCACGTGACTATGGGGATGCTACAACAATCATGTCACTTTTTTCAGTTCCATTGTAACTTTGTACAGTCACTAAACAAGCTGTTGTAACTCGAGAACTATCTGTATTTGTGACAAAGAAGAAAGCATTTGATCCATCAGTCTTCATTCCGTACTGATAAGGCAGTAGTATTTATCAGAATATTAGTCTTAAACCCTAATTTGATTTCTATATCCTGAGTACATTTCTATACCCAGACTGTTAAATTCTACTCTAATGTTTTCAGCATGTTTCTCTAATCTATCAGGATTTTTCAATTTTTTTATTTTATTTCTGGCAGAGTGTTAGATGTTTCACCCAATCATTATCATCCTCAGATTTCCTAAGCATTGCCTCTACCTCATATATAACTAATTGATAAAAATGTTGATGAGTAGAACTCCAGGACTGAACCTGAACTTTCTGTTACTCCCACTGTTACCAGTAGTGGTATCCTACTGGTTCGGCCCTGTTCAGCCGAACCAATGACAACGATTAGGGGTGCCGAACTAGCAAAACCCATCCCTGGCTAGCCCCGCCCCCCACCCTTCCCTTTTTTAAAGCTCTGCTGATTTGCGTGGCAGAACTAGCAGCCGCATGAATCAGCAGAGCTCCACGTTTGAAGCCGAAGGAATGCGCTGTTCCCATCTATTTCTGCTCTAGGAAGCAGCATGGAAGCCTTCACGGAGCCCCAAGAAAGCCTTCCACGCTGCTGCCCAGAGCAGAAATAGATGGGAACAGCACATTCCCTCAGCCTCAAAAGCCACGCAACTGCACATACACAAGCCGGCTTCTTCATAGATCTGTCGTTCTGTGTTGGCTGTGACTATGAGTGCAGAAGGAGGCGCTTACTGGAGCTCTCCTTCTCCACCCACAGCCAACACCAAATGACGGAACAATGAAAAAGCTTGCTTGGCTTGCCTGGCTTGTGCACATGCATGTGCGTGCACGCGTAGAAGGTGCGTGCACACTCTCATTTTTTAGTGAACTGGTGGTGGGATTATTTGAATCCCACCACTGACTGTTACCCACTTCTGTTTGATAAGAAATCATTGATAAACACTTGTTGAATATAATTTGCAAGCTATCTGTAGGCAGACTATCCTTAGCTTCTATACGGTTTGGGAAAAATGCATTTAGTTAGAGGTGCAGGCTTGTGCCAGTTTCATATCCTCTGATTTCTTTGAAAATGAAATACAACTCTACTAAGTACCTACCAAGTTGTCATTTCATCCAGCCCATAATTAAATTACTTAAGAGCCAGAACATTAGGGACTACTTTGCCAAATGCTTTGCTTAAATCAAGACATATTTTTGCATTTCCATAATTTACTAAAGAAGTATGAGATACATCTGGCACAATTGAAAAATGCCTGCTGGTTTCTGAGAGTTGTTCTCAGTTTATTTAATCTTGTTACAGTAAAACCTGCTTTACGATCTTCCTAGATATTTGTATCAAAATGATTCATCTGATTTCCTGAGATGCATTTTTCCCTATGATTGGAAATTAGGGACGTTCGTTTTCTGTTCATCTGATAGTTCACCAGGTCTCCAGATTTTTTAAAAATGATGAATATAAGTCTAGCCAGGCAGAACCAGATTTTATTTATTTATTTATTAATTAAATTTATATACCGCCCTTCTCCCGAGGGACTCAGGGTGGTGTACAGGGCATTAAAAACACACAATAAAAACATTAAA
>JANHFR010004854.1:2982-14287 GCA_032468015.1 Mimophis mahfalensis | reverse complement strand
AAGAAGACTAAAAATTCAGTGCTATTGTTTCCAGTAATGACATATTATCACCAGATGGATTCCTGCAGTCTCTAGCAAGTCAGGAGATGAAGTTGTACTCCTTAACCACTCAATACAGATAGTCCTTCACTTACAACAGTTCATTTAGTGACTGTTCAAAGTTACATCACTGAAAACAATGACTTATGACCATTTTTCTCATTGCAGCATTCCCATGATCATGTGATCAAAATTCAAGATGCTTGGCAACTGACATATTTCTGACGGTCACAGTGCCCTGGAGTCATGTGATCCCCTTTTGTGATCTTCTGACTAGCAAAGTCAGTCTGGGGAAGCCAGATTAATTTAACACCTGTGCTTCTCACTTAACAATTGCAGTGATTCACTTAGCAACTGTGGCAAGAAAGGTTGTAAAATGGGGCAAAGGTCTCACTGAACAACAGAAATTTTGGGCTCAACTGTGGTTGTAAGTCGAGGACTATCTGTACTGTTGCCTTACATGATAGCATAAAGAGAATGCAAAGGTAGTTATACTTTCAGATAATAGAGTCACATGACCATGTACCATGACAATATTCTATACACTTTCTTCCTCCTTTATATTGGGGATAGAAGATTACCCCTATCTAGTTCAATTAAGTCAAGATGCAGGTCTCTCCAGCTCTCCTTCTCAGAAAAATCTGCTGCTTTTCTTCTTTGTGTATAGAGAAAAGGACTGTTTCTTCAGGGGTACAAAGAAGAAGGAGGAGGTCTTCACCTTGTCTTTAATTTGCTTCTGTACGTACATCCCTGTTTGGAGAAAGGGACTACAATTTTCTTCACATATAAATACCATATCCAGAGATATATTTGAACTGTGTGCGTAACATAGTACAGTGGAACCTCGGCTTGCGAATGCCTCGGTTCGCAAACAATTCAGGTTCCAACCCGAAAATCCAGGCGAGTTTTGGTTCGGCTTCCGATCCAAAAACAGCACGGAAAGCTTCCTTTCTGCACCGTTTTTGCTGTCTGCGCGTGTGCAGACAGGTCGCTTCAGGGCACAACCAATCCAGGTTGCAAACGCAATCGCAGAACGGATTGCGTTCGCAAGCTGAGCTTCAACTGTATAGGACTCTAGCTCCACCTGCTGCTAGCCCTTGGCCACTGATGCTGTTTCTGGATGCCATCATAACCATTTCAGCAAACTGTTTGCCCAACCCATTCTCAATGTATTGCTTACTTACCTACTTAGAGTGTGGAACTAGAAATTGTATAATATCATCGCAATGTGGGATAAATCACAAATGGTACAACAAAGGGAAACTCAAGCTATCCTTGATGAACTTGAGGACTGTTAGTGTGATTAGTGCAATGAACATGAGTTTGGGACAACTCCAGGAGGCAGTGGAGAACAGGGAGGCCTGGTGTGTTGTGACTATGGGGTCATGAAGGGTCAAGCATGACTTCAGTGACAGAACTACTATAGTTCTGCCCTACTTAAAATTGTTTTATTTATTCTCTGTTCTGTTTCTCACAGGTACCTGCAAGTTTCTATACTTCGTTCCTGTGTCCCTCTCCTTTATGCCTTGGTGACTGCTTCCTGTGCTCATGATAAGAGAAGTTGATGGCCCATCATCCACCCTTCATGATTACTATGCCATTCAGACATTCCTGTTCTTCTGTGAGGCTGACATTTATCAGACTGGTTGTGCCTTTAAAGTGGCAAGCTTACATTTCACTAGCAAAACATCTGTGGACATTGTATTGGTTGACTTTTGTTTCCTTTTTGAGTTCTAAAACTTTTACTCTCAGTATTTTGAAACAATATTTTGAGCAATCTAAATTCTGAACAGACAGGTTTGGTGTTGGGTTGACCCTCATTTTGTACTTCCTCTGAAATCCCTTGATTATAGCATTCTCATCCTTTCATTGTTGTTGTTATTACTTCTTTCTTTGTAATTAGAAGCAAGCAAGTTTCTGTTAATATCTTGAGTCTGTCATTGTTGACATAGATCTATTTTTTTTAAAGGTCTGGGACCTGCAAGCACAACAAACATTTCACACAGTCAGAAATCAGGAGTATATGAGTGTATGACCGCATGCTATGTGAATTTGCTTGGTATGGTGGCCTGTTGGATGCCAAAAACATTATTTTTATTTTTAATGCTTGTTCTTGGAGATGGATGATGCTAAAGTTGGTGGAAAAAATGCAGTGGTACCAGATTATGCCAATCTCTCTAGGGAAAAATGGACTTGTAACTCTTAGCTGCTTTGGAAATACGTCTTAGATTTTTAATCCAATTCATCTTGAAATAATAAAGAGAGAGTCTGCATTCAGAAGACATTTTGTTGTAAATGTTCAATATATTTATTTTGGAAGAGCTGACCTCAAGATTGTAAACCAGTGTGGTAACGTACAAAGTAAATATTGTGGTGGCGCTTTTGTCTAGTTAAGAGGCATTGTTATGTTGGCTGCTTTTTCCTTCTTCTTTTTCAGTGCTTAATTTTAGGCTGTTCCAGCATTACCAGTAGCAGCATGATGAACTGCCTGCAATATTATAGCTGGAATTTAGTTGAACTCTCCAAATAGTTGGCAGTTTCCACATACTAAATATTTAGGGGCCCATGTAAGTTGCTAAGAGCAACATAGTAACCTAGCAGGAATGGATATCAGTGAAAACAACAAACAGGGTGGCTTTTTGCTATATTGGTGAAGAAGCCTTTTGCTCAGGTTCCAAAGCATGTTTCTTTCACAAAGTGTGAAAACTGTGTTTTAATATTGCACTGTTCATTTTTTTTTATGTTATTTTATATTTTGTTAAGTGGTCTATTTTTGTCTTCCCCATACTCATGCTTCCTTTGTCATATTAAATTAAAACAGCTGATCGAGTATTAACAGCATAATTTTAAGACACATTTAGAATCTTCCTCATGCATCATATTTTAATATCTTAACTGGCAAACAGAGTAACTGAGCCTAATTGGAGAAATTCTTAACGTTACAAGTATTTGCTGCATATCTGGGAAAACAAGACCATGCAAGAACTTCATGCAGTTGTCCTTGAAACAAAAGATTATATAGTAGCATTGCCTTGTAGTTAATGCTTATTGCCACTTTCTCCACTGCCATTTATAATTTGTAAGGGGAGACTAGAGAATGAGGGAACATCATACATACAGCTTTTTATTAAGAAGAAAAAATTCCCTAACAGTTTTGAAATCATTAACAATTGTTCAATGGAAATGGAAATGGGAGAATATCCTTATCTACAACCACTTTTGAGCCCATACCCAGTGGGAAAGTAATCTGTGTAAATATCTCCGAGTCAAAGCAGTAGTTGAACAAATACATATGAAGACTGCTGCTGCACAAAAATCCATATTTATCGGGTTGGTCCAGAAGACATTCCTGTTACAGGCAGCCAAATAATACAGGTGAAAATATAATTTTGTTGGGGAAATTTTCATTTCAGGGAGTCCAGGGAGATGCCTTTTATTGTTGGGGCCAAATACACAGGCAGCTTAGTAGTTGCCAAGATCAGGATGTCCAATGCATGCGTTTTCAAAAGTGCTCTTCAAAGTACTCTATGATATCTTTCCATATGATAGCTGTCTAAATATATTGGACTGCACATTATCCTTGAAATCATAAACATTAGCTACCAGTCAAGGGAACTGTAGTTCAAAAGAGAGCATCAGGTTGGGGAAGACTGTCCTGGGGTTTCAGACTAAATTTCACTTTATTCTGAACTGATAGAAAAGAATTCTGGGAAGAATTTTTGATCAAAAATAATAATAATAATAATAGTCATCATCTTCAGCTCAGTCGCCAGAAAAGAGAGACATATTTTTATAACAAACATACATTTTTGTACATTATGTTCATTCTTAAATAATGTAAGTTCAATGTTGTCTTGTAGATATTAAAAGGAAAATATTGACCTTTGATTCAATAAATGTTTTCTTTCAGCTACTGGTTTTCCTATTTCTTTACCATAATCAGTACCTGTTTGCTTGGACAAAGAGATCTGAAAAACAGTCTCATTGATTCAGATTTTTCTCAACTGATGGTATGGTAAAGGTGAGAGAACTGTATTGTGACATAGCTGTCCTCTTTTCACATATATGGACACGACACACATTTTTTAAGTGGCCCTTAAAAGGAAGGAAGTTCAATAAGCAGCAACTCAGTTTCTAGAACATAAATTCTCAATCTGCCTTTTCTATATTTATCAAATCCAGTAAATACTTACAGGTAAGTCCTTGACTTACAACAGTTTGCTTAGTGACTGTTCGAAGTTAGAACAACACTGAAAAAAATGATTTATGACCATTTTTCACACACTTGTACCACTGCAGCATCCCCATGCTCATGTAATTTGCATGCAGATGTTTGACAACTGACTCACATTTATGGCGGTTGCAGTGTCCCGGGGTCATGTGGTCACCTTTTACAATGTTCTGACAAGCAAAGTCAATGGGGGAGCCAGATTCACTTAACAACTGTCCGACTAATTTAACAACTGCAGTGATTCACTTAAGAACTGTGGCAAGAAAGGTTGTAAAATGGGGCAAGACTCACTTAACAAATTTCTCACTTAGTGACAAAATTTGGGCTCAATTGTGATTGTAAGTCAAGGACTACCGGCATATGCCACTTGCTATAAAAATATCAAAGAGTTTGACAGAAATACAAACAGAAAATTAACATATGTTAACATCAGCTCATTAAATAAGAGAAGTGTGAAGACCAGGTTTCCTTGAGAGGATTTTTGTTTCCAGATAAAATCAGTTGAGGATCTATTATACACATGATAAAGCACCATATATTTTAAGGTCACAATCTTTTAATTATCTGGAAATGACTCCCACAGATTTCCAGAGATTTGTTTGTAAAAAAATAAATACACTGTGCAAGCTTCTTACATTATATTCAGTTTCTTCTGCCTTTTCTCCAACCGTGTAAAGACTTGCTTTAAATTGAAATGCAGACTTTTTGCATAGCTGAATTATGAATGAACTCTAGGGTATTAGATGATATTAAATACATTAAATTATTTGAATAGCTTGACCTCACAAAATCTATTGCTCCACAAATATTATTATGGCTATTTATTATTTAGAAAAAATTCAATTCTTGAAATCTCATGATAATTTCTAACAAAACAAATGTTGGTTTTTATTTACAGTTAACTAAAGCAAATGATAATGAGAAAAAAAGGAAGAAGAAACAATAAAAAAAATATCCTGTTTGTTAGATTAACCTTACATACAGTATATTTACCTGTTTGCAATTATCAAAGCTGTTCAAAAAGTATTTTGTTGCTAATGTGGCCAACAGGTACAGTATATGTATTGTTGACAAGTCCAGTTAATAATTAATAATTAATCTTATCTAAGAAATATAAATCACAGGCAGAACTCTTGTTGCAAAAGATTTACCTTAAAATCGATAAATCTCTTGTTCTTGTTTCAATCATTTTACTTAGTGCTTTATAGTATTTTTATATCACTTTTCACTTTAAAAACGAAGCACATTATAGTTTAAAAGTCATTGTAATAATTGCAATAAACAGTTTAAAATGATAAAAACAAAACCATAAAATAATAAAAACAGTAACTATATCAATAAAAATAGCAAAGTTTATTTTTAAAAAACAGGGAGATAAACAGTTTAGGTAAGCAAGCAAGAAGTAAAGATTTCAGCAAAATCTTTCCATTCAAGAGGTTTGCCTAATTGCTTTTTGAAAAGGGTTGTTAGTTCACAAAGAATTGATAATGCTGCTTTACCAGAATTAAAACAACTGACAGCTGTCAATGTCAGCACAGGAGGATTTCAGTAGAATATCTTGTTTTCAAGTATATCTATAAACTGGCTTGGATTATGTACGTTAGGGTAATATACACATTCTGAGATAAACATTTTAAGATTTAAACTAAACAACAGATCTTTGTAAATTTTTATATTAATGCCAATTTGCAGAGGTCTATTGTCTTATTTCAGCAGTCTCACAGTCTATCCTATCATCCTTCTGTTTTGGGGAATTATTAACCAGCTAAAAGAGCAACTTTAATTTTTCTGTTGCTAGTCTAGTTTTAAAAAGAATTTGAAACTATTCTGTTTGAAGAAAATTGATTCTTAGCCTTAGTATATCTAGGTGGACCTTTCCACCCCAATTGTTAGGTTACTTTTTTTTTCAGAAGCAGTGATTAATTTTTTGCAAAATCTTTACAATGGTGATTCTTTAAAATAAAGGATTTGTTATCATTATCACCAATCCTGGGAATAAAAACTATTGCTTCCAAAGATGAATGGAACAATGAAGACAGCCTCTAAAATCTGCTATTTTTTACTCATCAGTCTTTCCCATTCTATCAAAAGTCACAAACTGGATGCTCAATAAATAAATAACTACTCAGATCTCATTAAGTTCAGTGATGAGATTCACAACTCACTATAACTCACAAAGTGCATAGTTCGGATTAGGTTGCATGTGAATCCAGATAGGATACTTCGTAAACTATTTGTTGTTGGTTTTTTTGTTTTTTTAATCCCATTTATATCCCGCCCTTCTCCGAAGGCTCAGGGCGGCTTACAATGTGTTTTAGCAACAGTATGGCTTATTCATCAACCATACTTAAAACGTGTGTGTGTGTGTGTAAAATCATAAGGTGAAATGGAGATTTCAGCAAAAAATCCAGTTCCTAGATGTGCTTGTGTTTACTTCACAAAGGGACCATGTTCAGAAAACACAGTCATAATAAGGATGCCTCTACACATTCGGTCTAGCTTAGGCATACAAAAGTTTCCCCAAGATCATGGACCTTGGAAACAAAAGCCTCCAATTACAGCCTGTTAAACTGATGGGACTTCTCACTGCGTTGGTATCTTGAAGTGGCTGAGTTTTACTTCAAAAGAGGTAATAAAGCTTGAACAGTATAACTTGAGACCAGAGAGTAACTGATCAAGTTTAGTTTTACCATCAGTTTTGTATGGTATACATATTATTTTAAAACACAGTATCATAGAAAGAACTCTTAAGGTCAATGAATAAAAGCTCCAACCTTAGAATGGGGGAAAGGTGTTATATAAGCTAAGATACATGCATAATATTACAGTGGCTTCTATGATAGAGAAATGAAAATTACACAGCAAGGACTTATGTATGTAAAAGCATATCAATTAGAAATAACGTGTTAATCAGTACTTAAAATTAAAGCCGATGTTCCAAAAGATACCGGTACATTATCACAAAAAATAACACAGAAATGTTACTACCATGTATCTGGCAGTCTCTTTTTAAAAGATGTGCTGATTAGAATTTATATGTGCTGATAACAGCTGTTTAGTGCAAAACAGAAAATTGTGCTGTTTCATTCCAGTATAACAGTAGGAGCTCCTCTGCTTGAGTTCATAGCAAACACAGGCATATTTCTGACCTACTTTTCATGAATTTTGACCTACTTGTGACAACTCCTATAAAGTACCACCAGAGAAACAGCATAGTTTACTTGTGTAGCCCAGAGATGCCTTGGGGGGTTCTTTTGGGACATATTTACAACCTCTTAGAAATGGAGGGTATGCTTTGGTCCTGGAGGATCTAAGCCAGTGTTCTCCATATTCCTATATAAGCTATATAAATGGGGGCTAATAATGTATTATTGCATTTACATCCCACTTTTTGTATGAGAGCTGATAGTGACCCCCAGCCACCCACTCGCATCATTTATTCTCTTTCTTTCCATCCACCCCAGAGAAACCTGTATAGTAGAATGAGTTGAGGGTGGGTGATGGATGCTGAGCCGGGGAGCGGGAGGAGACCACAAAGGGGGCTGGCGATGGGGGAGAGCAACGCCAGAGAATCGGGCTGTGGAGGAAGGGAATCACCAGCCGGGGAGAAGCTGGGGATGGAGAGCCTGCGGGGCGGGGAGCGGGGAAAGCAGGGACAGGGAAAAGCAAACAGCGACAGAAAGGAGCCGGGGGAGAGCCAAAGAATGGTGGGAAGGCGCACAGACTTTAGAAAAAGTGGAAAGGCGGCGGGAGAGGGAATTGTTGAAGGAGTGCGAGGCTGCTCTGCCCTCTTTGGAAATGAATGGATAAATGAATGGGCAATCCCGGCCCGATCACCCTTTAAAAAAAAAAAATCCCAGACGCACGAGGCATTCAGAAGCTACAATCAGATGCCTCTAGGAAATAACCAAGCTCCAAGTCTTTTGAATATGCAGTGATAATTAAGGAATCAATCAGCCCCTTAATTAAGAGGAATATTCACGAGTTCGCGAAGCGTTGCCTAAGTATAGAACAGGAGGGCCGTTCCACATCTGGCCAGGAGCAAGGATACCTCTGAGAGGGCACTTAAGGAATTGAACTGAATTCAGATGCTCTCAGCAGTAAAAATCACAGACCAACTATTGAAGCTTGTTCTGAAATTATTTAAGGAGTACTTTATTTTTTTTAAAAGATTTTCCCCGGGCTTTTTCCCCATATGCCACGCAAAGCAGCATATATATCAATAAATTTTCCTCCAATTTTCTCCATCCCAACACTCCTGTGAGATGAGTTGGACTGAAAAAGATTCTCGCCCAGCTGGATTTTCATGCAGTGATGATAAATATCAGCAAAGGAATTAAAAGTGACATGAGTTAGAAATCAGCATTCCAACATGAGTAACTCATCAATATTTTTAACAAAAGTGTATTTACTTGAACTTGTTTATAAAGACTTACAGGTTTCAAATGCTGAGTGAGCAACCTGTAGTAAGGCTGTGAGGAGGTCTTAACATTTTAACTCTGAACCAATAACAGCGCTGAAGTCTTGGGAGAGGCAGTGCTCCCAGCAGAACAATAAATTTCATAGACTGGGGAGATGCGGAAGAAATATACAGGAAACCTATATATTTTTTACCAGGATTGACAGGAGCCACAATAATTTCAAAAGTGCAGGCTTTATTCTTCAGTTCAAATCTGCATTTCACAGCTGCTGGTGTCTTGTTTTAATGAGAAAATTTCTCTTTTAAAAAAAATCACACTAATTTCTGCTGACATGCTGTGTTATCTGTTTCTAACAACCTCCCCCCACCTCCTTTTTATTTTAATCCCTTGTGAAGGCTTTGAGCTTGAAAAGCAAGGGAGCTTGAAAAGGGAGATTTTTCTCAAAAGTTCAATGCCAATGTATTTTCCACCTGAGGTTACTCTAATCCTTTCAAGCTGAATGGCATCAGCATACTATCCGCAAGGGATTATACAGAATAAGCAGTGGGAACTAATGAACTTAAAATACCAGGATCCCTTTTAATGCAAATGAGCTTAGCCATAAAGAATGTGGGAGAAGTAGTAAAACCTAATAATAAAAATGTACATTTTTTTTCCAGTTAGGACTCAAGATTGTCCTTCCTTAATTCAGTCAACCAGGTCAAGTTTGTTAAAAAGTGATTTATGTTAAGCGCTTATGGTAAAACAATCCTTTACTCTAGTACTGCTTTGCTAAATTCAGTGTACTGGATTTATAGTTCTACTGAATTTGTGCCTGAATAAATGCATTTCAGAATTCAGCCCTTTAATGAAATACATTATAACTTAATATCATAATATACAATATAATGATTCTGATTTGAAAACCATAGTATTCAATAAAAGCTCAAGAAATTTTACATGAGACAACTATCCTTTAATTTCTATTTTTTCACCCTATCTCGTTTATTTTATTAAGACAGTGAAGTTACAATGTAACTATGAATTTATTTACTTAGTCCTATAGCAGTCTACTTGTTTAGGCTTAGTGAACGATTTACTTTATTTATTTTTCACGCTAAAGCTATTTGACACATTATTATTCACTTTCACTTTATAAATAGTAGAGTCAAATTAAACTTTATCTATAATAGCTTTTTCCAAGTACTCATCTTGGACTAAACTTGAAAATTCCTGATGGCAGTTAGTGTTGGTAAATGTCTATGAACTAAAAGGAAGACATCCAATGAACACAGTACATGTTGCAACCCATATTTGGGAAGCTTTCAAACAAAAGTTGTTACAAATATGATCATTTTATTGCACTAGGTCAGTTCTGTGAGGTAATTATTTGTCTCCCGAGCTGAATAATAGAAGAAAATTATTTTTAGTATTTTCTCTACATCCAAGGCTCTTCACTGAAAAAATACTTGGGCTATGCACAGATTGTCTTCAATTTGCACCCATTTGTTTAGTGACTGAAGTTACAATGACACTGAAAAAAGTGACTGTTTTTCACACTTATGACCATTGCAGCATCCTTATAGTCAGGTGATCAAAATCCAGATGCTTGGCAACTAGCATGTATTTATAACAGTTGCAGTGTCATGGGGTCATGTGATTACCTTTTCTGACAAGCAAAAGTAATGAGGAAGCCACATACACTTAACAACCATGTTACTAACCTAACAGCTGCAGTAGTTCATTTGACAACTGTGGAAAGAAAGGTCATAAAATGGGACAAAACTGTCTTACCAATGGAAATTCTGGGTTTGGCTCAATTGTGGTCGTAAGTGGAAGACTACATGTACTAGTTTTTTCACTTGCAACATCTCCTGCCAGCATAATGTTCTATAAATCTCATGAAAGGAGGTCAAAAAGATTCAGTCCTATTCCTGTAGTGATAATACACCATGACTAAACAGACTCCTGTAACTCTCCAGAAAGGTGGCAGCCTACCTCATCCATCAGTACAATCAAGGCTGAGTCAGCTCCAAAGTCACGTTTGTTGTAAAATAGGCTTAATTAATGAATTAATTCCTTTTCTCCAAGAATCTCTGCTCTGGTCTTTTCTGATATCTTCCCCAAATGTTACTTGCAGATAATTTGCCTGGCTTCCTTTTAAGATACTAAAGTATTGCCACTTCACACAGCGATATATCCACACAATAGGGTCAGCCCTTTGGGTATTTCTAATTGGAGAGCAATTCAAAAGAGCACATAGTTTATTTATTTATTTATTATTTATTTATTAATCAAATTTATATGCCACCCATCTCCCGCAGGACTCGGGGCGACTTACAACATATTAAAAACACCAAATACAAATATTAAAAATAAATTAAACAGTTTAAATTTGATTAATTTTAAAAACTGAGACGGACAGTTAAAACCCCTTAAAAAAAGATATCTCTCAGGCAAGGCCAGATTGCTTGAAAAGCCAGGTCTTTAGGGTGTGGTGGAAGGTCTTCAGGTCTGGGATTGTCTGTAACTCCGGGGGGAGCTCGTTCCATAGGGTAGGTCCTCCCACAGAGAAGGCCCTCCCCCTGGGGGCCACCAGCCGACATTGTTTGGCTGATGGCACCCTGAGGAGACC
>JANHFR010004850.1:42508-53148 GCA_032468015.1 Mimophis mahfalensis | reverse complement strand
ATTTGCTGAGACACACCAAAGCCGATTGGTGCGCCTCAGCTGTTTTCTGGCTCTAGCGCTTCTCAGGTGTTTCCTAGCCCAAATGGAACACACACACAGCCACACGGAAGCACACACATTCCGTTTGTGCTAGGAAACACCTGAGAAGCAACAGAGCAGAAAAATAAAACAGGCGCACCAATCAGCTGTTTCCTAATGCAAACGGAATGCGCATGCTTCCGTGTGGTTGCGCGCACATTCCATTTGGGCTAGGGAACAGCTAATTGGTGCAACTGTTTTATTTTTCTGCTCTGGCGCTTCTCAGCAAATGCGTCCACATGGCATGCATGCGTGCTAAATGTGTGTGTGCGCGCAAGGCAAACTGGTTGCCACACCGGTGGAAACCCATCCGCGAGGTACTGAATGCCCTTCTTTCATTGTAAAACCACCTAGGGAACATCCCTAACTCTTTACCCATCTGTTCTATCTCAAGGGAAGATTTATTCCCTGGAGAAATTCAGGGGGGAAAAAACTACTCAGCCTTTTTACAATTTACAATTTTACATTTTACAAATTGAATAGAGAATTCATAATATGAGCCCACTCTGAGCATGACCTGATGATAGTTGTTAGTGCAAGGATTGATCATCACTTTTTTCACCGATGTTGCAACTTCAAACAGTTGTTATAGAAATAGTTGCAAGTCGAGCCATACCTGTAATTAACATGCCCATGAACACAGCAAAAAGTTTTGGATTTACTGAATGTGTGTCCTGCTTTAAGTTTCTGCAACTTTTGTTCACTTCAAGAGAGCCTTCCTTCTCATCTCATTTCAGCTGGTATGAAATTAGTCATGTGCCCAATTGCTTTTACTTCTCAAATGGGAGATTGTCGAAATTAAAAAGATACTTGTCACTGGATCCTGAAGCTGGTTTTAATAAATTCCGTTTCTGAGACAAGCTATGTTCTTCTGCCTTTGTAGTTCATTCAGATCGCAATGTGCTTTCAGTCAAGATCAAAACTGTTTCATAGCATTAAGGCCTTTTAGAAAGCAGCTCTGGTTTCTCATTTGAACTCTGGAGGAGCCTGTTCCTTGTTGCTACTTACCATGATTTAAGTATTGTCTTTGTAGCTGCTGCTTTTAACGGTTCTGTTTTGAAGTTGGCTGCACTGTCTGGGTGTTGGAGGCCTGGCCATCTCCCTTATGGGAAATGAACTGCCTTTGTCTTGATGTGCTAAATCTGATGTCATGGAAGGAACAGATGAAAATGTGCTATGCTCTAAGCTGAAACATTGCAACCATCTGCATAAACTGCATCCGGTGTAATTATATAACACCATGGCTGATATGTGCCTGCTTTATTCAAAAACCAGAGAAAGCAAATTTACCCTTGCTAGGGTGGGGAAATCATACCCTACCATTGTTAGTTTTGCTCATTAATTACTGAATGTTTTATAATTGATATTTTAAATCATCTTTTTGTCTAATCAGCCTCCAGGGTGCTACATAAGGGTTTTCGGTAAAAGAACGAACAATAAAAATGTGAACACAAAAAGAACAACAGTAAAGCCCACATTAAGAAATTAAAACAATAAGTAACTGAAAATCATTAACAGGCCAAATTAGAAAGCATTGGATCCTTTCGATAGAGACTCAGGGTCAGTGCATTTGGTAGGATTTGCCATTCATGTGAAATATAAAAGGACTTATCTCCACGGCAGAGATCTTTTGCTGCAAATCCAACTATCCAGCTGTCTCTTGACCTGCATATGAAATCTTTTAAAGGCTTAATGATTTGGATTTGTATATATCTTGCTAGGACAATATGCATCCTTCACTCATTCAATTGTGTGGCATAAAACAGCCAATGAGAGATTAAATTCTTTTTTTTTTTTTAGAACTTTCATCCTTCTTCCAACACAATGCTTTAAAAAAAATACATTCAGTCGCTAGTCCCTAAGTGATAAGATACCATGCTAAACCATTTCTTAGATTCTATGGGTATAATCCTATTTTTTTTTTTAAATCCAAAATAAACAAATAGTGCTTTTTATTCAGTCACACTCTACAAGAATAAAACTCCCAAGGTTTGTCTCTGCTTGGCTTTTATACCTCTTCAATCATCACCATGCCTGAAAAAAACAGTGTAGCTGTACTTGAACAAATAGTAACTTGTGCTTAACTGAACCATAGTTTACAAACTGAACTATGGGCACTGCATTAAGCTAAAATGGGGGTGATTTATGATCATTGTGTTGTATAGCATAGGCTCTCTGTGTAGTCCTGAGCTCAAGCTACATTCTTGGAATGAAGTATTTGTATTATCTGAAAAATGCCAGATCGGGCGTGGAAATTATTCCCGTCAGTCAGTTCTAGGAATCTTATGCTGGTTTGGAGTAAAACGCCCCAAGCTCTGAGCACTAGATTGCCTACTCAAAAGTAACACTCTGTTTCTGTAATTACAAGTGTTGGCATTATAAATTTCACCTATAAACTTCTATTTGGAGTTGCTGCCACCTAGAGGGACTGCAAGACAGTGATTATAGACTGGATCCCTCTGGTCTGGTTCACTCTTGGTTCAGCAAAATTAGGACAATTAAGTGAGGGAGTTCCACAATTTATTTCCCCATATCAGCAAATGTGCACAGTTTTTGCCTCTGAACATCACTCCTCTGAGTGAGGAATTAGGTCCTTGCAACAGAATTTTACTAGGAACAGAACAGAACAGAACAGAATATAATAGAATTCTTTATTGGCCAAGTCTAATTGAATGCGCAAGGAATTTGTCTTTGGTGCATACACATAAGAAAGAAAAAATAACATAAAATACATTCATCAAGAATCATAAGAATAATAAGATGCAACTAAAATAACACAAAATACATTCAGAATCATAAGAAACCTTAGACAACAACAGTGATAATTATAGGTTACTAATAAGCAATCAAATCATACAAATAAAAATAATATAGATGTTAACGATACAAGCAATGTGGTATAGTCATAATAAAATAAAAAAGCCTTTGACAATTAGTTTTAACTTTATTTAGAAGTGGTTTACCATTGCCTTATTCCTAAGGCTGAGAGAGAGTTGCTGGTCCAAAGTCACTCAGCTGGCTTTGTGCCTAAGGCAGGAACTAGAATTCACAGTCTCCTGGTTTCTAGTCTGAAACCTTGACCAGAACATCATATTGCTCTCTTTGTTGATCTAAGATGCAAAAATCCAGATAAATGCTGGTTGTCAGAAAAGAGAGAGAGGAAAAAACCCCAACTCTGCTGCCATTTTCTAATTTAATGCCATCCAACAGCTGTCCTCAACAGTACAATGGTTATTGTTTTAGATGTAGCAAAACCCAGCTAACTTTTTCTCCATTCCTCACTTTTTCTTTTATCTTTTTTCTACTTCTTTTCATCTATATAAAATTCTTTTCCAAAAACAATTATATTTTTTTAAAAAAACCAAATGTATGTTCCTAGAACAGCTCAAAGTGCAGAACAGCACAAAGTGCAGCATCTCTGCTTCTTCTACAAGATTCTGCCACTTGTGTTGCTGCATGGCCAATGGTGCTGTTAGAGAGTTAGACAGTCTGTTGCCTTCATGTTACAGATTACAGAATAAGAGCTCATTTAGTCCAACCCCCCGTTTCAGCAGGGGACTCTATACCATTCCAGACAAATGGTTGTCCAAACTCTGAGAATGAGGGAGGTATAAATAAATCAAATTAATACAATATATGACACCCTTGCTTTACATTAGTGTAGATGCCATTCTTAAGGAACTACAGTTGAGAGAACCATTTGGATAAGCAAAGAGTCTTTAGGAGGCAGCCTATGGTTTTCCTCATTCGCTCTACACTTTGACCCACCAGCAAGCTGGAGTTGTGGCTGGTAGCCTGCAAGAAATATGGATTTTAATGAATCGGGCTTGTTATTTCTTCATTTGCCTAGTCATGTCTGTCTGCCAGACTTTGCTCAGTGATCCTCAGGAAATCTTAATAGAGAGGAAGCTTTAATCATGTCACAAGAGCAGACACAATTAAAATGTATTAGGAGAAGGTGAGGGAGATATCAGCTCGGCTGATTTGACATTGTTTTCATTTGAAATAAATGGCTCCCTTTTAAATGATTAGTGAATAGCCAACTAATTACATGACGGGTTGAATCTTATAGCATCTCAAATAAAGTTCTGGTTTTCAAAAATGGGGTTAGATGCACATTGCCATAAAAGAAAATGTTGCTACAGAAATGTTACTAAGAGCATTTCCATGCTGAAGCTGTCTCTACTGAGCACTATTTTCCCAATCCTCCAAGTCTGTTCAAACATCAGTGGTACAGTAGTTAAAATGCTAGCTTAGGAGTCGGGAGGCTCAGGTTCAAGTCCCCTCTTTGACTCTGGCCCAGTCATTATTACCATTCTTCCTCCAGGGTAACTATTGTGGGATCAAATGAAGAAATAGGTCCATAAAAACCACCATGAGCTCTTGGAGCAAAGGTGGAGAAAAATACATAAACTACCTGGCCTTTATTTTTGCTAGCCTTGGACCATAAATCAGTGAGCAGTCCCTCCAGCTAACCAATAGGACATGATAAAAAAATTTAAATCACAATAAATCACAATATTTGAGGGGCTGCCACAAAGAAGAGGGAGTCAACCTATTTCCGAAACACCTGAAGGCAGGACAAGAAGCAGTGGGTAGAAACTAATCAAGGTAAAACTAATCAACCTAAAACTAAAGAGAAATTTCCCGATAGAACAATTATCCAGCGGAACAGCTTGTGTTGTGGCCCTGTCACCTGCTGATGATTTAGCAATCGACATTGACTCAGAGGAAGACCTGGAGTCATTTGCTGACAGCGTGCCAGAGGTGGCTGCCCCCACCCCCATGAGCCAGCAAGAGCCGGCTGCTGACGGTGTGCCAGCAGGGGCCAGTCACCCAACTAGCCAGCAGGAGATGATGGGGGTTGACAGCAGCGGGGAGGAGCCCTTGGCTGACACAAGAACAAGGCATGTACTGAGCAGGCAGCTGCAGCGTTGGTCATGCTGAAAGAGGAGAGGCTGGATTGCAGCTGACCACTAATTGGGCCACACCCTAGAGGGGTTAAAAGGGATGTGGCTGAGCCTTGTCCTTTGCAGAGAACAACAGTCTTATAACTTGGTTTGGAGAGTGCTCGTGTTGTGAATTGGTTTGGACAGCTTCCAGTAGTATCTCATAGGCTCTTGGACTCATGCCCGGTACCTTTCTCCTGTTGATGTATGTCTTTTGACTCCCCCCTTGGTTCCCTGTGAATTCTGCTTCAAGAACAGCTTTTCACTTTTAAACTGCTCAAACTTATTCTCTCCTTATTCACTGTCTGTGGTATCCGAGGTGAGGGGAACAGAACAGCTTGCCTCCAGAAGTTGTGGATGCTCCAACACTGGATATTTTAAGAAGAGATTGGCAACCATTTGTCTGAAATGTTATAGAGCAGTGGGTTGGACTAGAAGACCTCCATGCTCCCTTCCAACTCTGTTATTCTGTTGCTGCTTCCAGCCCAGTCACCAGTCCTAAAGTAAAAAAAACAACAACAACAAAAAAAAAACCCACCTTCACTCCACATACAAGGGAAAGAGAAGGTAGTGTTAATGTTGGTACCCAGGGGGAAACCTGCTCATTCTAAGCATGCCATCTGAATTATGTACCTTTTCATTAGGGGCAGCTTGGTCTGGGATCTTCTGAAGATGCCCGTATTAAATTGCAATTAATTAGTTAATTGAGCAATCAGGTGGATTCATACCTCCTTGGGGAATCCCCCGTTATTGCAGATAAATAAAAGGAGCTTTGGCTGCCATTCAAGTAATGGAGCTGGAAATGAACATGAAGATACAGCTCTAAATTATGACTCAACAGAGTCTGCCTTTAGAATGGTATATTTGGGGTCATTCATGAACCATTTATTTGCCTTTGTTACAGACTCTTTGCTTATTTTATTCAAGCATGCACAGACCATATTTGCCCTTCCTCCCTGTGGCAAGGAGAAAAAAATGGATGATAGGTTATGTTAGATGTTTTATATTAATTCAGCTTAATGCAAATATTTCCAAAGTATATCTAAAATTTTCAGCGTGTGTAAATTTTGCATGACATGTCTAAGTCTGGTGAGCAGATGCTTTCCCCTCTTAGCTACACAATCCTGCTACTTTATTTCATAATTTTCTGTGTGATTTCACTCATAGCCATGAGCAGAAAGTTTTCATGTAGCATCAAGAGTGCACAACCAACTCATAAGCATAACATGATGGCTTTAGAGAAGAATTTAAAAAAAAATAATAATAAAGCAGTACAAAGGAGGACAAAGCTTGTTTCCCATCACTTATGAACTAGGACTCATTACTTCAACAGTGAATATCTTTTTGGTGGACAGTAACTGCATAAAAATGGATATGAAAGGTTTGGCACCTTCAAGATCAGCCGTGATGATAAAAAAATTCCTCATGTGCTGTCTGTGAGATTAAAAAAATCAGATCATGTCACTTGGCTTAGCGGTGATATGTATTCAGGCTAGGAATTATTTCAAAGATGTCAAGAAAAATCATGGTGATCACAACACAGACTTTGTGGCTAGTAATGGTTTAGTAGACTTAGGTAGTGTTTTGATTATAATAATGAGGAACTGAGTGGTGAAATTGCTACTACTGATACCACAACAGACATTTATCCTGTGGTGTTAAGAAAAACCCAACTGTGTGATGACACCGGCACAGCAAACCTTTCATGTCAGCAAGACAGGAAGACAAGTTGCTCTGAAGGAAAATGCAAAACAGAATGTGCATTCCCAGAAAAGGCTATGCCAAGTTCTAAGACCAGAAGGGATGGGCAGAAACTTTTGCCGATGGCTCACACACTAACTAAGAGATGACAGATTGCAAATTCTTGCTCCCTGATGCTGCCCTTCCTATGCTTAGTTGCTCCAGCTGAAAGGTCTGGATCACAGTAGTGCTTTTGAAAGAGCACTGCAGACAGATATAGAAAATTTGCTCAAGATTTGGCTTGCCATTGACAATGCCCCTGGCCACCTTGCACATTTAGTGTGCAAGATGATCATCCAAATGTCAAAGTAAGGTTTCGCTGCCCCTGGTTTAATTAAGATGGAATTAATGTCAAACATCAGGGTGTGTGAAAAATGAACAATGATCTGGTTTTCATACATGGCCCATAAATGGTGAGATCAAGAAGTAAGGAATCTTCCCTACATTTCTTTGTATCCTGTGGAATTATTAGATTACAGTTTCCATAATTTCTAGGATTCCAAAATAATTCCCAGCCAGCATGTCTAATTAAATCATTGATACAAGGAGTGGAAGAATCATTAATATATTTAGAATAAATAGGAGTAGCACTTAGATTTATATGCCATTGCACAGTGCTTTACAGCTCTCGATAAGACGTTTACAGAGTCAGTATATTACCAACAATCTGGGTCCTCATTTTACCTACCTTGGAAGGATGGGAAGCTGAGTAGAGGTGGTATTCAGCCAGTTCCGACAGATTCCAGAGAACCGGTAACGATAATTTTGACTGGTTGAGAGGGCGTGTCTGTTTACTTAATTTTAATTTTTGTATTGATGTGTTTTAATGCCCTGTAAACCGCCCTGAGTCCTTAGGGAGAAGGGCGGTATAAAAATCAATCAATCAATCAATCAAATAAATAAATAAATAAATAAATAAATAAATAAATAAATAAATAAATAAACAAACCAGGAAATACCACATCTGATTGGCCGACAGCATAGCCATGCCCAGTAAGCCATGCCCACAGAACCAGTAGTGAAAAATTTTGAATCCCACCGATGAAGCTGAGTCAACTTTAAGCCAGTCAGGATCAAACTGTTGGCAGTCTGCAGAATTAGCCTACTACACCATCATCACTCTTACATACAAATATAAGATAGACAATATAATATAGATATACAAATAGATCCTCTGGCCAAAGTAGATTATTTTGGTACATACATATATAGGGCTTTGTGTAATAGTAGGTAAAGATGATGTTCGGATAAAATCTTCATCCAAAAATCTAACCAAGATTCCTTTTCTACAAGCTAAGTACAATTGTTGTGAGTGGTTAGAAATGAATTTCTAAATGTTCTGCAGTGTTACTTGCAAAATATATATGACAAATATAAACAACATCATGATTATGTAACATTTCTCACCAAAGAATAAAGAAATATTTTTCCCCACTGCATGATATTTTAATTTTGTAATTCTGAAATAATAGCAAAAAACCACTTTTTTGGGTGGGGTGGGTGGGTAAAGGAACATAGAACTAATATTGGGGAATGAAGGAGAAAACCAGTAAAGGAGAACTGGCAGAAGTTTCTCAGTCTTGACAATATTAATATGCTTGAACTCAACTCCCAGAATTTCCCAGCCAACATGCTGGTTGGAGAATTTTGGGAGTTGAAGTCCAGGCATCTTAGAGTTGCCAAGGTTGAGAAATGCCAGATTAGACAGTTCTGAGAAAGAGGAAAGAATAAGAAAATCAAAATGAACCACCCTGATTTCACTTAGTATAAAAATAAGATGGAACAAAAAGAAATTGAACATACTTTCCAGATTCTGTTGTTCTGCCTTACAACAATAAAGAGCATTCTTAGGAACTTTGCCATTCCACATTCTTGATCTGACCTGGCAGATACAGTTACTAAGAAGTAACGGGATTCTGATTTTGGAAATGTCATGCTGGAGCTACTGAAAAATTGGCAGGAAACAAGCAGAAGGTCCAGCAATCTTGGTTTTGATGCAGATACGAACCACACAGTTGCTTGAAGAATGGATTAGGATATTTGATTCCTGCCATTAAAGGGGGAATATCTAGTAAGGATGCTCTCAGTGTACCCTTGTGGACTTCTAATTAGAATGGGCATGTAGTTGATTTACCTTAATTGTCCTTATTATAAATGCAAGAAAACTGCAGCACTATTAACATACAGTAACAGGGCTTGTGAGAGATAAATAAATACCAGTATGAAATAAAACCTCTTTAAACAGAATGTTTCAAAAGTTGGAGCTACACTGTAGGATTTTGAGAAAGCTAAAGTCTTGTAAAGCCAGATGGAAATGGATGCATTTTATCTCTCTTATTATGATTTTGTTCATCAAGAAATAATCATTGCTTGGAGATACATAGTTTCCTTGTTCGTTATATTGATTCTTCTTGTTAGTTGCGAAGATCTGTCTGACCCATCGTGACCCCATGAACAATGTTCCTCCAGGACTTCCTTGTAAAGCTTCCTCATATTGATTCTTAGGAAAGTGATATTGGGGCAGAGCAGCTAAATGCAAAAGAGGACACAGATCTTGTAGTTTTAGTTGTGGGAAAGAGGGTTTCCGTCTGTTGCATTTGTCATGCAAATTGTAGTTGTTAAAATGCCAGCTTCTATTAGGTGCCTGAAACTCGTCCACCCCATCTCTTGCTGTGGTTCAAGGGCCGCTGCTTCATTTCTCTCACTTTGGGAGTGGGAAGGCAGGAGGAGGCCTTTGCACACAGACACCGACTTGAGGGATTTCCATTTGAAACTGAGACAAGAACAGCTGTCACTGAGTCAAAGGAGAAATGCATTCCAGCTGCATTTTCTTCCAGCTTTCATCAACTTCAGGCGGCTTCTACCCCATCTAGTTCTTTTGTCCCCTTCAAGTTTGGGCAAGCTGATGCCATCTGGGACTTCCCACAGAGCTGGTTTAGAAATTGTTTCCTTCTCTTCCCAACTGGCCTTTCCTCTGCAGGGTTTCCCCAGAAAAGAAAAGAAAAGAAAAACCCTTTGAGGTGTTCGTTTCTTATAGGACAACTTATAAATGCCATCATTTAACTTGGGGAAGTTAAAGGTTGTAAAGGTGGCCATCGCTACTTTTGAGCATTAAAAGTCTTGTTGTCTTGAGCTGGCAGTCTTGTTGTCAGGCAACAAGAATTCAGTCCCATCCCTGATCAGAAGCAAAATACTTCCTTCTAGTCCATGGGCATCCGTGAGTGAAGCAAAAGACTTCTTTCTAAACTATGGGCATCTTTGGGGGAATAAGGAAGAAACTGCAGCTATTTAATGCTCAAGAGCAATGATGGCCACCTTTACAACCTGTGGACTTCAAATCCCAATGTGGCTAGCTCTGGAATTCTGGGAGTTGAAATCCACTGGTGGTAAAAAGGGGCCATAGTTGCCCATCCTTGGTCAGATGGTGGCTACTAAAGTTGAGCCATGATCAGCATATGATATATAGCTTCTGGGAGTTTGCTGAGAACCACAGTCTTTTCAAAACAAGCAATTATATTCTAGTTTCAGCCTTATCTACTTGTGAAACTGAAAAAAATAAATAACACACTATTTTGACGCTTTTTGCTTATTTTATTTTTTACTGCTTTTTAATTAATGACAAGAAAAAAAAATCAAAACATAAAAGTGATCATGATAACAATCCACACATTAGCAGAAAGAAGAAGAAAAGAAAACATAAAAAGTGCCATAACAAAAAAATGAAGAAAAAAAAGAATGCAACAAAAATTGATCATAATGACAAATTGGTGGAGCAGACCTTGGTGGAGCAGACTGGAAGGAATTAGCCTAACAGTCGGCTAGCCTGTAATTAGGCATGTTCGAATCTCACCAGGCTCAAGGTTGACTCAGCCT
>JANHFR010004850.1:31512-41987 GCA_032468015.1 Mimophis mahfalensis | reverse complement strand
ATCATAATGAAAAATTTTATGGGTGGTTGTCAGTTTTTAATACTTCTTTTTACTTTATTTTTAAAAAAAAACAACTCCTGAATTCAGTTAACTGAGAAAGGCTCCCATTTCTTTCTCTGGACTTACAAGCATGACAAATGAATCTTTGATAGCAAGTGCATTAGAAATAATGTGTCAAGTAGTTTCATCAAAAATAAACTCTCTCTTAAATCCTCTTTTCATTCCCACCATATGAACTCATGAGCCAGTTTTGGTGCAGAGGCAAAGGTACCTAGCTAGAAACCAGGAGGTTGTGAGTTCTAGTCCTGCCTGAGTCACAAAGCCAACCTGTGACCTTGGGCTGGATATTCTTTCTTATCTTCAAAGAGGAAGGCAAGAGCAAAAACAAAAAGAAACAAAAAAAAAAATACCCACCCAGTATTTTTCAAAACAAAGGCAGAATTTTTGATGAAGTGAAAAATTAACATTGTTTGATAAGAGACAAAGTATCCGTCATTTTCCCAAAGATAAATACTGCTGGTGTTTGTACTTCTCCACAAAAAAACAACCTTTTAACTAGGCATATCTGATAGATCACTGTATATTTTGTTTCAAGAGATAATTACGTTTCGGTACGCAACCCTCATTTGATTACTTCATATATTTTAAACACAATGGTTTTTCAGGAGCCCTTCCACACTTTCAAAATTGTATTTATCCTCTTGAAAGGCTACAAGAACATTCAAATGTCTTCTTTCTGACCTGGAATTCTGCTTGCCTTCCCCCACCTCATATCAGTTTGGAACCGATTTGTGTTTGTCATTTAGTTTTCTTATTAGTGTGAGATTGAATTGAACCATTCACTTGTGTTTGAAAAGACCTTCAAAGGCTGACATCTGCTCTGAACTTTGGACTTAGAGGTATTTTTTACAGAGCTTAACTTCATGATGAGCTCCAGTGGATTATCTGCATCGAACCTAGGGTTAGCATTTCTAGCAATGAAACAGTCTCAAAAGATTTCTAAGGGCTACATCTGAAAGTAGGATTTTGTGGTTTTCTCTTAAGCAGCACAAAAGTAGAGCTCTATAAAAATTTAAAGTCTTTGTGACTCAGTTATACATGATGTATTTCTAAAACAAAGCACACTTGGTGTTGAATGCATTTAGCTTATTAAAAGAAAAGCCTGGGGCAATTAAATAAATAAGTGCCCTGGAATGTGACATGATGCAAATTATGTGGCATTTTCTTTCTATTTAGTTTTATGCAGTTCCTGTTCCGTTCGTTGTAAGATGATTTCTTAGGCATTTGAAAGTTTTAATGTCGATACTCTTGGGGGCAACTCTCCTAAAAGACAGTGGCCAAGTTCCTACAACGTGCTAAGGTAAATTGGGAGGAGGGTGTAGTACGAACATCCTGCCCCAATAAACTAACCCACCATGAATCAAAATGAGTGGTGTTCAGCTAAACTCTCCCTGAGTTTGTTTCAGGTGTACCCAGTTCCTTTGGTTAATTTTATCTTGCAAATGACACAGCAAAATGTTAAATGTTCCTTCCTGGTTCTGAGACTATTCTGAGGCTTAAAAAGGCCAGGTGATAGAAAAGAATGAATTGGATAAGTGTTGGAATATTACTGCATCATGCTGTACCATGGGATCCCGGATAAGGGGGGTTCACCCAAACTCATTTCTTCATCTCTCACAAGAAGAGGAGGTCCTAAAGTTCTCTTGAGGACAATGGGCTCTCTCCTGAGCAGTTCCATCCTGTTACCTGAAGGAGCCAGCCATGCAGCTTCATGGCTGGCAAGACAAAGGACTAGATTAGATTTGTATATACTTCTTTTATTATTTTGTATTCAATAAATAGTTTTATACTTAGACACAATATGTGTCATGTCTTTACTTCACCACTAGGCAACAGCAACAACCATCTATCTAAAACCTGACACAGTAAGTCATCCCTATCTTTGTGTTGTATCAAAAGACAGATGAGATTTATCTGGGGAAAGGATGACTGGGTCAGCCATGTTGTATGTACATGGTGTGAGGGAGATAGGATTATCAGATGTCAGAAATTGAGGGTGGAAGATAGGGATGGCACATCCCAATGCCATCTTTTCTCTTACACCGTTGCTTCTGTTGAAGGACAGACCCCTAGTTGCCATCCTTCTTGACTTGCATACCATAATGTTCATCCTTACATTCTGTTCAGTATAGCATGAAGACACTCTATTAACTGGTGGGGTTTTTTTTTTAGAACATATCCTCATCATGCACCTTTTTATTCCATCTTATTTATTTCTGAGATAGCTTATGTTCATCTTTTGCTGTCTTTTCTCAACACAGGTCTTGCCACAAAAACATTCTACAATGCATCAGTGACAATGTTGCTGGCGATACCTTGTGGATGCAAATATCTTGGCTCCCACTAGCCACTTTTGGCCATCACAGGCATGTGAAGATTGCTGGAATTCTTAAAAGTTGAGAATCTGCAGAAACAAATCTGTATGTGCTGTGTCTTGACATGTATCTCCTGTGTTTTTGGTTTTTTTTAAATCCCATGTATATGCCGCCCTTCTCCGGAGACTCAGGGCGGCTTACAATCTATTAAGCACAAATCAATGTGCTTAGCAACTGTTGCTTCAAGTCCTAATTTAAGTGGGCATTTTCTCCACCCCTTCCACTGATCAGTGGCCGCTTCCTTCTATGGCTGTTCTGGCTTGGGCTGCAGGAGAGATTGGCTGCCTGGCTTCCCAAAAGTCACCTGCACATGTAATGCCTGAGGGGCACTTCACCAGGTGCTGTTCAGCCATTATTAAGTGGACTTCTTACAGTACATACATGGATCTAAGATCTAGTGGCCTTCTAGAAACACATTTCTAACATGTTTGTTAGTCTTTTAAAAGAGAAATAAACACCTTTTAAAAACAGAATTTGGTTCCTCTGCCTGGAAGGTCAATTTAAATTGGACACTGCCATCCGTGCACAGCTATGTTGTCACAAACAACAAGGAAGTTACACAATCTTTTAACTTTTTTCATAAGAAATGGGAGCCCATGGTGCTTAATCTAGGGCTACTCTCTGCCATCACTCTCACTCCTTTGCAGCATTTATCAATTTGGGATTTTTGAGAGTTGTGCTATTGATAAGAGATTTTTTTTTTCCTTTTAGCTTGAAGAACAAATCACAAGTGCAGCCAAGGTGGAAGGAAGTGTGCTCAGTACCCCTTGCAACCCCGCTTTGGTCTCTGACCTGTCATTTGGGCCATTTCTGATCATGGATCTCTCGGTCTTTTGGGTCAATGGAAAAGCTCCACCATCCAAAAATAGGCTAATAAATTGACGAGGGCAGAGAAAAGCCACCAGGTAAAGCTGAAGGGAACTTATATGATGGATCAAGAAGGGAGCTTTCTTGTTGTACCTTGCAAGTTCCCTCCCACTTTACCTTACACCCTTCCTCTGACCCAATTATCTATCAGCTAGACTAGTTTCCCAGTCTTCAAGAGAACTGGTGGACAGTTCTCTTGTTCAACAACAGCTTGGAAGAGAAGTTGTGTGGCAACCTACCCACACATGCAACTGGTTAGTCAGGCAAACTGAAAGATAGCAAAAATTCTATCTCGGGCACCTGCTCAAGCTCTCCCACCAAGTGTAAAGAAGATGGGTTGGTAATGTTTTTTCTGGTTGGTTGGTGAAATTAGATGGGAAATAAAATAATGGAACCCACTGATCACTGCCTTTCAATTGTTCCACAGAAATGCTGGGAAGACAAGATCAATCATGAGCCTTGTCACTGAGGCAGATCAGAGTTTAGCTGTTAGGGCCCTGCTAATTATAGTAGTTTACATTTCCGCCAGCTTGAGAATCAAATGAAATGCATGCTAATTTGGCCCATAAATTAGCATACATACTGCTTGTAGTAGAGGATGATCATTACTACTTTTTTCTTCAAATATGATACGTTCCTTGCTATTTTCTTGAGGGTAGTAGCAAATTATGAGTTTTCTGTCTCTTTGCTAGCAGCTTGTGGTTTTCTGAATATTTACAGCCCAAATCTGTTAATGCTTGTGATACAATATGTTTCTGGCAATGATTTTACCCTATTAACAGTTTTCTTTTTCCAAAATTCTGCAATAAAAATGTAGTGCTTTGATAGAGAGATGGCAGTTTGGCTGCACTGTTCAGTACTTCCTCACCCCTTTGCACACACACCCCCAAAAAACAAAATCCCTTTCTCCCAGATCTAAGGCACAAATAGATCAAGAAAGGTGTTTTTTGCCCATCTGAAACAAAAAATACAAAACTTGAAAGTTTTATGAAAGTCATAAAAATGTACCTATTCTAAATATTTAGGAAATATTCTAAATCTGGATATACAAATAAAAGAAAGGAGCTTATTTGAGAAAAGGGAAACAAGAGGAAATTGTCACATAGACAAATTGTCACATAGACATAGATAATATCAAGAAAAATTAATCTCAGTGTATGCTAGCTACTCATTACCTTAGAACATAGCAGTAAGCATATTTCAATATATATAGAATGCCCTAAGAATGCATCTTAGCATCCTGCTTAGTTGTTAAGTAAACCTTTTCTTCTGATTCTTACAGTTCCATAGAAAGTGGAAATAAGTGAATGTTAGAAAGTTCAAATCTTAGTAACTTTCTTGTGCCAGGCAAGCAAAACATTCTAAGCATGGTATCTGATGTTTCGCCAGTGAATCAGCAAACTTCCTGGTAATGAGACTCATTTTTTTTCAATGCTTGTTCAGTTGAATGGTAAAGGTACTGACCACTTTTCACAAATAAAATATATGAATAGAGATTTTTATCTGAGATACATGCTGGAAAAGAAAATATGATTTATTCAAGCTTAGAGCTATAAAATTAAGTAGGGTTTTTCTTATAGGTAACAAAATATCTTGGGTTGCCCTACCCAAGTTTTTACATTACCAAATATTGCACAAAAATCTATATCTAATTTGCCTATGTGTTGGCAAATTCTTGTGTAATTATTCCCTCTACAGGTATGCTGTTCCACAGTGAACAATATAAAGGGGAAAAACCCAGAATTATATTCTGATTATCAAAGTTCATGTCATCCTGTATTTGTCTATTCCTAAAATGCCCCAGGTCTCTCTGAAGTAAGAATAGAAAAGCCATGTGAATTGCAAAAAGCCACAAATTAATGGAAGTCCTCAGTGGTCCTGAAATCCATGTAGCAAAACAGCCCGCGGAATCTCAGGGAGACTGGAGTGTCAAGCTGGGTACAAAAGCAGATTTTTTTACCATACCTTCCCTAATTTTTAAAAAAATATTTTAACATTCAAGGGATGAACAACTCATAATCACTAGAAATTCTATTTTGCATGTATACATTTATTCTGTATTACACAGAGAATTATATGGAATATTACTCCATCTGTACCTTCAGAACATGCCAAATGCTAGTTTTGTATTAGTAGGAATTTGAAGTAAAAGAAGAGTTTATGTTACAATTTCAGGAGGACAATATGAACTGTATCCTTGGAACATCCTTGATTTCTGAGGTATTATATTTGCCTCAAAATAAGAGTAGCTTGTCTTCTAATAATTTACCTTTAAAATGGGAAAATATTTTTAAATTCATGGAAGAATTGGGAGATTCCCCTCCCCCACAATTAAAATTCTTCCTTTTGCCTGATTATAATATTCTCCATATTGTTTTTAATAAAGTTTCAAGGTAGACAGAAATGACTGTAAATTCAACGGAGAGGATTATGGGGTGGCTCATTGTACTACTTGCTGTCTAACCTGCCCATTAGACTCAATGAGTTTAGCCATCCTTTTTCAAAACGCTTACAGTCAAAGAGTTTCCAGCAAGGAGAAGAATAAAAACAGATGATAGAAATTTGTGCTCCCATGGACAGATCTGTCTTGAAATTTAGGGGGTTTCCTGGATTCATAGCTCCTTCTTGAGCAACAGGTGGGAGCTGTAGGCAGGATGGCTTTTCTTCAGTTGAATCTTGTATGCCAATTGTTGGGGACTTTTGTGGAAGAGAAAGCTTCCTGCACAGCCGTGCATGCCATTGTCACTTTGTATTTGAATTATTACAATTCACTCCTGAGGACCTCTTGCATAGTATACCTGGTTCAGTATGCAGTAGCCTGAGTAGTTATTGGTGCCCCAGTTTTCACTCAAGTGACACTATTGCCATGCACTGTCCACCAATTAATTTTTGGATACAATGCAAGATGCTGGCTGTCACCTTTAAAAGGTTCAAGACCCAGATACCTTCAAGAACATGTTTTTCAGATTGAATCTGCCCATCCAACCATATAAGGGGTAAAGAGCTTTCCAAGAGTCCTTTCAACAGAAGAATGTCAACTACAATAGGGAAGCCCAAGCCCTGGTCCATGGACCAGCACTGGGCCACAGCATACCAGAAACCAGGCCGTGCAAACAAGTGAAGCCCCATCCACAAGATGGAGACAGCATGTGAAACCACACATCCCACTGGGCCATGGAAAAACCTCCCTCTGTGGAACGGTCCCTGGGGCCCAAAAGGCTGGGGGCCCAAAAGGACAGGGACCACATTAAGCCTTCACAATGCTGGCCCCCTCTTGTAGAACAGCCTGTCCTGGATTTCCAGACCATTTCTTCCTTGGCTTGCTTTTAAATAGTTGTAAAGGCATAGCTGTTTAATAAAGCATATGAGGACAAGTAAATATTGTTCTAATCAAGATGGCGCCTCTGGTTGTAACTGTCAATGTTACATGGTTTGGTTTTATTTTTAATCCTATGGTGTTGGTTCTGAAAGCCGCTTAGTGCTTGTTGGAATCAAACAGCAAAAGCAACAAACATCAAACCCCCAAAGTGATTAAATAAATAAATTACAGCCCAAATGCTTCTTGAGAGTCTGTTTTTAAAACAGATTTAAATTTCTGTTAAATATACTTCTAATCATACAGTATTACTTCTAAAAATACAGATCACTTAATGTGTTTAAGAATAGTATTTACGGTAACTATAGTATTTCATTTATAAATTAAAGTATATTCCTATATTTTGCATCAATTTGAGAATCTGATTATTTGGATTTCAGCTTTTTCAAGAAAGATGGAATATACCGTCTTTTTTGTGGATGGAAAGAAAGGAAAATACTCCTTTTCATTTTTGGGATAAAATAAGAGACTGGGTGGTGTTTCACTTTTAACCATTTGGTCACACTGCTATTCTGGCCAATAATGGAAAAGACCATCTGTTGAAGGAGACATGGAACATTCTAACTGTTGAATTGATTTAAAAGACTGTTCAGCAGTGTTAAATTAACTACAGCTAAAAAGCAGTCTCCTGTTCTTCGGACACTCTCAGAATCTTAGGATGAATTGGAAACAAGCTGGTGGGAAACATTGAAGTCCAATCTAGAAACAAGATAAATAATATCACTTTAAAGTCCAATCCAGAAATATAATGAATAGGAATCTTAATGGTCTCCTAAGCCAGGATTAGATGCCTTTAAACCACCTTTTGTGTTCCCTATTTCAGAATGTCCTCTGCTTGCTGAAAACCAAAGGCATAATTTTCTAATATTTGGAGGCAGGCAATAGATACAGACATACAGATGGAAACCACAAAACGTTAAATATCCATCCCATAGTGGGAATCTCCATGTGTTAGATCCCAGATCTTGACTGCTTCGTCCTATAAGTGAGCAACTCTCTTTCTTGCTTACTAGTGTTGAAGGAATATGTTGGGCGTCTGCTGTTCATCTAATTAGTGTTATAGGGGAAATGTTGGTGAATCACTGTATAATTTTCACCTGTCACAAGACAGACTTGGGTCTTATTTGGGGCCAGTACAAAAAGTTAGTGAGGCATGGCTAAGTTATTGGACTGGTTTAGGGTTATAACAGAATCAGGTTCTTGCTTGATCACTGTTTTGATCTCAAGGCTGGATGAAAAAGGGAGAGAAGGAAGGAAGGAAGGAAGGAAGGAAGGAAGGAAGGAAGGAAGGAAGGAAGGAAGGAAGGAAGGAAGGAAGGAGATTATCACCATCTAAAGGAATGATGGCACACTGCTTCTATAGCAAAATTATTTACAATATAATACTTTTGTTTAAGCTTCAGGAGAACAGCTATTTGATGCTTGCAGTTACAGTTTCAGTGGAAGTTCTGTCTCTTTCTGTGTTACCCTATAAAAATAAACATCTCCAAGTAAAGAAATCATTAAACTGGCCCTGGAGCATATGTCTCTGAGAGGAGACAGGAGTCTGTATATCTCTGATGTGTCATATCTGAAAGAAGTGGACAGTCTTAAGCAACAAATTACGACAAGGTGTGAAACAGCTAAGCAATCTCAAAACCAGCCATTTTATGCTCAGAACATGAATGAAGTTATATATCTACCCTTGGCCCAAAAGTGTGACTTCCCCTGGCACCTAAATACTGAGATTGACCAGGCTACCAACTTATAGCATCAGTCAACCATAGATTTTCTGTTAAAACATTTGATATCATAACCATAATGGCAGGTTGCTAACCTTGACCTAACCCTAGAAAATCTCTTAAGTAAGGCACACACTAAAAAGGGGGGGAATGAACCTATTTATTTTGAATGCACTCTCTCACAAGCTTGCTGCCATTTGTTCTGAATATTAATGTTTTCCATTAATCCCTCCCGTGGGCCTTTCTGTAAATGAAGGAAAAACAATACACCGACCTTCAAATTTATGCCATCCAAAAGCTAGATTCATTTGAGCCTAAATCCTCCCAGGTTTTTTTATTGCTCTCAGTGAAACCTCCAGTGGCATTCTTCATAAAGATCAGAATAATAGGATTAGAGGTATGATCAGAGTCCTGGGTGGAGGTAATATGTGGTGATTTCAGAAGTCTAGCAAGGAGGATAATTACGTTTATATGGATTAGTTCAGTCCATGAACTTGTGCCCACCCCACTCACAAACCAGACGTACCAAAGTTCCCTCTCTCTTCCTTTTCTTCCTTTCTACTTTTTCTGAAAATTGTAATAATTGTGCAGGCTTTTATTGAATAATTCTTTTATTTTTCTCCAATAAATCAATTAATTTCTTCCATTTCTGTAGTTAACACTATCAGTTCCAGTTAACCATTCCTTGTTTGCTTATCACTTGGTTCCTTATCAGAGAGAAAACTGTCCACTAAATGTGATGGAGAACCTTCTCCCCAAACCTTGAACCATCTATGATTATCCCTCAGAGCTGCGATCCAGCTCCCTGGTACAATCTTCAGTTTTGATTCACACACTGTACTAAATTATGCTTGAATGTGCTTTTCTAGTTGGGGGCTTCAGAGCTTGTGAATGATTGTCACTTTATATACTTTTATATACTTAACAAATCATGTTTTGTTCAACTATGGTTGTTTAAATCAAGGCTTAATGGGAATCCATGATGAAGGTAAAACTAGGATTGGGTTTATAGATTTTTTTATGTGCTCATTTTAAGAAATACTAGCCTGTAAGAAGGGAAAGCAAGCTAAATAATGTCTGGCAGGTTGGGGCAATGACTTTTAGCATTTCCCCTGCTGTGATTCCTGTTCAGAGCTGTACTGCCTTGACTCTGCTCTGTGCAATGAAAGGAAAATTCCCATTTCCTTCCATTATACCTTCTAACTCAACCCTCAGCTGTGCTACTTCTCTGCTTAAATGACAGTCGTACAAGGCCAAATCATCAAATCTCCTTTGCTTGTAGTAATATCCTATTTTAAAAAATGCCATGTTTGTGAAATGCTTGCCAAAAGCAGAGCTCCCTTTGTTTTATGAACAATGGTGTTTGCTTATCCCGTGTTGTCAATATTGATATAGTTACCATGAAGTCTAAAAGCTAACCCTAAAGAGAGGATCTTCAAATACGCTGAGGTTTTTTTAGTCTTGAGGATGTTCATTGGAGCCTTGCTGTGACTCTCACTCCTGCTGTGCAAATCTCTTTGCCTATTTGAGTTCTTGCAAGCAGTGCTACTGACTGTTATGATGAGAAAGACCCCAAGCCATTCATCTCCTCTTAGCTTGGAACTAATGTTGCTAAAGGGAAACTAAATTGCATTTTTCCACTACTCCCTCATTTAAAGCTCCATGAGCCTTCTCTTAGCTCTGTATTCTGATCTTGAGCTTAAAAACTGCCAAAAAGCAAAACAACAAAAATCACACTGGAGATGTGCCTGTTATTATTTTCAAATTTAATTTATGATTTAAAAAATATCCCTTTATGGTTATAAAATAGGAATGCCGGGCTGAAAGAAAGAGAAAATCCTGAAATCTTTGAAATGGCACAAAGCTTGATTAAAAAACAAAGGCCAATGAAAAACTATTGGAACTGGAAAAGGCACTGAAAAAGTATGAATTGCACATGACTAATTCAAGATATGATTGAAGGGAACCTCCAAGAAGAAAGAGTAAGAGAAAAACAAAAGAGCCGTGGTGGTGTAGGGGTTTAATGCCTCCTAAAGTACTACCAGCTGCCTGCAATTAGTGCAGGTTCGACTCCCA